>JAOPJO010000088.1:5478850-5499903 GCA_027123675.1 Molva macrophthalma
AGAGAGAGAGAGAGAGAGAGAGAGAGAGAGAGAGAGAGAGAGAGAGAGAGAGAGAGAGAGAGATAGAGAGACAGAGAGACAGAGAGAGAGACACACACACACAGAGATATCGCTGTGTCACATAGGAAGTCTTGTAAAGCAGCATCCTATCCGCCATCTCCACGAGTTTAGGTTACTCCCTCTCTCCTCCGCTCTTTGGTTACCATGGCGATGACGTCATCTTGCGCCACAAATATTCAGCCTAGTAGACGCCTACAGAGGCGGTGCAAACCAGTCAGCTGCTACCCATCCGAAGGAACAACAGGAGCGATCTCTCCGATTTTTGACGAAAAGAATATCTAATCCTTCATACAAAATGCGTGAAATAGTGCACTTGCAGGCCGGCCAGTGCGGAAACCAGATTGGAGCTAAGGTATAAGTATGGTGTAAATGCAAATACGATTGTGGATGACTTTGTTCGGGCATGCCTGCCTAGCTGCGTAGCAAGCTTTAATCATTACGGATTTTCTAGAAACGCAACGAGGTATCCGACTCTGTTGCAAAAGAATCGCTTGCATTATAGGCCTTTATTCTAAATTATATCAATCCATTGACATTATTGGTCGCTGGGTGGTTTTTTTATATAACAGATTTCTCGACTTTGCATTAGTGGCATGGTCAGTTTAGCACAGATGTTTGTAACGGGTGAAACAATAGTGATCGGTAGCCATCCATCCCAAGGGCGGCTTACGTCGTATCAGGCCTTGTAGGCCATAGGCCTATAGACACATTTAGTGAGCATGTCTGGTCGCTTATCCCTTTTGCTATGTTGTATTGATGACTGCTTATGTTATGCGTTCAATATTGATGTTTATTAGGTAGGCCTACTTTAAGGCTAGGCTACGGTGGGTTTTGCTTTACCACTATCAATGCATGTAGTCAAGTGAATACACGAATGTTTTTTGCAGTCAACATGTTTTCCGTGGAAATTGATTTGTAAGGGGAATATCATTCGAACGTAATTATTAACCGTAAATATAGGCGTAACCGAACGCTAAGTCATCCTTTCTTCTGCGAGTAGCCTACTCCCATCTGCGCAATTAAAAAATCGTTCACAATTATGTAATAATGGCTAATGGTCTGGTTAGCGTTTCCCCACGGGGTGCATTATGATGCAAGATATGATACACATCCATTATCATCCAGGTTATTGTCTTTAATCGTTTGAAAAATAGTCAAATAAACGTCAGATTTCCGGATTCAAATCGTAACCAGGTAGGTTGAGTGTGCAGGAAAATGTTTGTTTTGTAGGGTTGCAATTTCCAATTATTTTCATAGTTGAATTATCGTACAATTATTTTTCGATGAATAATTTATTCTGCAAAATGTCGATCGCATTTCTGTCGGTCGACTAAAGGGTTTATCGACAAATCGTTGCAGCCGAAATGTGTTGCTTCGCAAAGTGCAGACCCAGCCTAGTTGCGACATTATTCGTGTTGACGAAGCCAAATAAATTAGTTGAATAAACAAACAAACAAAAACCGTTGCCCCATATTAAGCCCTCATCGTCCTGCTGCGTCGTATGTACAACCGGATCACAGCCGTTCTGACACTCAGTATAACGGCACGCCCTCTCGTGTGATATTTCTTAATTATAACATTGGTTGTAATGCAATATTTTTCATCCTGTATTTTTCATGGTTTCCTTTCGCGCTTGCAGTTCTGGGAGGTGATCAGCGATGAGCATGGCATAGACCCCACCGGTGCCTACCATGGGGACAGTGATCTGCAGCTGGACAGGATCAGCGTCTACTATAACGAAGCCTCAGGTAAAGGCCTACATACGCTCGTAGCTCACACAGAGCACTTCCTCACACAAATTGTCCTCTGCATTATTGACCTGCAGATCACACAAGATAGATTGTAAAAAGCCAAGCCCAAGCCGGAAAAAACAAGGTATGGTTCATCAGCTAACAATGTCTCAATCTTGCAGGTGGGAAATATGTTCCCCGTGCTATCCTCGTGGATCTTGAGCCCGGAACCATGGACTCGGTCAGGTCAGGCCCTTTCGGACAGATCTTCAGGCCTGACAACTTTGTCTTTGGTAGGTCTTTGAATTTTCTTCAAAGTGTTTTTTGTAAAGTGCCTTTTTTATTGCTCTCCCCTTTGGTCGACTCAATGAACTGACTCAAATTTGATCTGTTTGACCCAAGGTCAAAGCGGAGCAGGAAACAACTGGGCGAAGGGTCACTACACCGAGGGAGCGGAGCTGGTGGACTCGGTAATGGACGTGGTTAGGAAGGAGGCGGAGAGCTGCGACTGCCTTCAGGGCTTCCAGCTCACCCACTCCCTGGGCGGGGGCACCGGCTCCGGCATGGGCACCCTCCTCATCAGCAAGATCCGCGAAGAGTACCCCGACCGCATCATGAACACCTTCAGCGTGGTGCCCTCCCCCAAGGTGTCCGACACGGTGGTGGAGCCCTACAACGCCACCCTCTCCGTCCACCAGCTGGTTGAAAACACAGACGAGACCTACTGCATCGACAACGAGGCCCTCTACGACATCTGCTTCCGCACGCTCAAACTGACCACGCCCACCTACGGAGACCTCAACCACCTGGTGTCGGCCACCATGAGCGGCGTCACCACGTGCCTGCGCTTCCCCGGCCAGCTCAACGCCGACCTCCGCAAGCTGGCCGTCAACATGGTGCCCTTCCCCCGCCTGCATTTCTTCATGCCGGGCTTCGCCCCGCTCACCAGCCGGGGTAGCCAGCAGTACCGCGCCCTCTCCGTGCCCGAGCTCACGCAGCAGATGTTCGACGCCAAGAACATGATGGCGGCGTGCGACCCCCGCCACGGCCGCTACCTGACGGTGGCCGCCGTGTTCCGCGGACGCATGTCCATGAAGGAGGTGGACGAGCAGATGCTCAACGTGCAGAACAAGAACAGCAGCTACTTCGTGGAATGGATCCCCAACAACGTGAAGACGGCCGTCTGCGACATCCCCCCCCGCGGCCTCAAGATGTCCGCCACCTTCATCGGCAACAGCACCGCCATCCAGGAGCTGTTCAAGCGCATCTCCGAGCAGTTCACCGCCATGTTCCGCCGCAAGGCCTTCCTCCACTGGTACACCGGCGAGGGCATGGACGAGATGGAGTTCACCGAGGCGGAGAGCAACATGAACGACCTGGTGTCCGAGTACCAGCAGTACCAGGACGCCACCGCAGAGGAGGGGGAGTTTGAGGAGGAGGGAGAGGAGGAAGTGGCATAAAAATAAATGTCAACTTTCCAATACACGTTCCCATCTCACTGCCAAAACCCAAACCCAAGCCACTTACGTTACGTTGTGAATGGTTTTATTTCCCCACGCTTTCAAAAACCATCACCCTCAAGCACTATCGCTATAGTGTTAGGGATTGGTGTTTACTTGACAGTTGTGGTGTAATTGGTTGAAATGTTTTGTTTTTTTATATGTTGTGATTGCACTGAATTATCTTACTCCTTATACCCGCCCCTCTCCCTTCATTGCCTTGTCAAATGCAAAAAACTGTGAAATGATGTTAACAATGAAGTAACTAATACAAACTTAAATCACTATTTACTGTCTCTGTGCTTTTTGAGTTTTCTGACAAAATGCACAATAAGCATAAGGTTAGTAACATAAACCAAATCTGTCAAGGGTCAAGAAGGATTTTAAAGAAACCCAATCCTCAATCCAATATCCCAGAATATGATCCATAACCCAAACAAATGGGCTGCTTATATTGACTTACGTATAGATTGAATATTCATCACTGCTCCATTAATGATTATAGTTGGTTTAAGAAAAGCATGCAGTTAAAAAAATATTATCTTAAAAGATAAAGAAAAAAAAGATAATAAATGTAGGGCTATGGTTTTTCATAGCGCCCTCTACAGGACGTTTGAAGAGACTGACATTATTAGTCAATTTTATTAATAAAACAACTGATACATTTCATGATCACAGTAAAACATGTAGTGGTTAATTGGACTTAAAACATGAAATTGTATAAATTAACTTGAAATTTGATTACCAAGGATAAAAAATATAAATAGATTTTAATTTGAACAAAAATTTTCTTAAAAATGTTTAGCAATTTTTGTGAAACATACACTCCTTCTCCGGTTAAAGCTATTTGAGTTGCTTTAATTGTTTAATTAGCGTGAACCTGATTCGTCAGAAAGCATATTGATGGAGCCGGGGTGTGAATAAATAGCACGATAGAATACATTTGCATGTAAGTATATAGACCCAAACAGGCCTCTGAAATGTGGTTAAAGAACACAATAAGCAAGACATGATCATGGAAAGAATTCTATCAAACTCAATTCCGATTGATCATGATGTACTGTACCTTACAGTAGCATGAACATCTACCGTATTTTTTTCATATTTCAGTATTTTGTGACTTAATAGCAGCTTGTAAGAATAAATGATCATGCCCTCCTGTAACCTGATAATCGATTGTAAGGCAGCTAAACCACTGAAAGGTTTTCTTTCAATTTGATCCAAGGCTATTGCAGCTCCTAGTTCATCCACTGCAGAAGTTTACTCCATTGAAATACACTGCCTTGATCTTACAATAAGCTCCTTCCTGTTATTGCGCTTCAAAGAAATTGGTTTCAACGAATCCTCAGTTGAGGTGATACCTCAAACCTGTGCTATGACATGGTCCCACACCACCAGAGCACAACTGGCATCCATCTGAACAGGCCAACGTTGGTACAACACGTATATCCGAATGCTCCCGTCACTTTCCCACAGCCTTCTCGTCCCAATGTAGTAGCGTCTAGCAGTAAGGTCAAATAAGTCTTTCTTCCTTCGGTAACTTGAGAGCGTCTGGCATCTCCACGCCGCGTGAACCCGACTGCTCCTCAGCGCTGGGTCTGTAGGTCCCCTCCGTCTGTCTCTTCTTCTTGACCACACAGAGAAGCCAGAAGAGAACAACCAGAGCTATGGCCAGGATACCCAGCACAACCGTGGGGACCACAATAGCAACAATGTTGATTTCCTGAAGCAAGAGAGAGAAAAGAACACAAAACAAAAAAACTAAGAACAGAGTGCCATTGAAAACACTGGCTCACTGGACACTTTGTGTGTTTAACTGACTTGACAGAATTTGTCAGTACCGTTTTTGGATTCCCGCTGGTGGCATTTGTATCGGGGGCCTTTGTTGTTGTGGCATTAGTACCTGCAATAGGAGGGGAAGAAAAAAAAAACACTCAAACAACAACAACATCGGAAGCACCGTCATAACGTCCTAATAATTATGTGGAATAACAGGCAGAATTGCGATTATAGTGTAATTATAGTAGTGTGAAGAAACCTTGACTACATAATGGCCACTACTCTGAAGAAAAGTCACCAGTGTGCAGTTAAATCCTGTCGCCCCGCATTACTCCGGCATTTTACCCCTGACTGCCCCTTGTGATCACTCAGTGACTTCCCCTAAACTACACAGTAACTACTTGACTAAAAAACTAGTGGGAGGATGAAAAGGAGGGGGTATCGGCCTTGGAATGCTGACTGTATTCCCGTTACACGGTGTGGTTACAAATATTTACCAAAAACTTGTGATGCTTGCGGTTAAGAAACATGAATCATTATTTTAACAATGCAGTGTTACTATAGATAGATATAGCTCAGTGGAATGTGTGATGCCGGAAACCCCCTGACTAAGGATCTACAAACTATATCAATCATTTACTCAGGCAAATAGTAAACTTCCCAGGTGCAAAAGTCAGCTTGATAAAGAACAACATTTTTCAAAGTTGGTGGATTTTTTTTCTTAAGGAATGTCCTCTAATATCCTGTTCCATATAACGCATTAGATTGTTTGCTTTTCATCCATGAATGAATTATGTACTTTGCCATGTCCTACATTTGAACCATCAAACAAAAGCAGTTAAATATAGATTGATGACAATTGTCATGCAGTGTGTCACTAGCTTAGCCGTCCTCACAATGTATGAACTAGCACATGCACGTTGAGATGCGGTTACTAACTAAAATTACTGTTGCTTTGTTTACGATCAACCACACACACACACCCACAGTGTGTGAGGGTGTGTGCATGTGTCTTAGTGTAAGCATCTAGGAGTGTAGACGTGTGGTAACTTTGGTGGGTGGGTGTGGGTGTCTGCGTGTGCGTGTGTGCGTGTGTGTGTGTGTGTAGGGGAGGTGCTTTGTGTGGGAGAAGGTATGGTGACTGACTCACCCAAAACAGGATTACTGCCCAACACCAGAAGTAAGACACCACCGGCCAGGAGACCAGGCATGGCCAGCATATCCAGGATTTCTGCCATCCCTCCCCGTGTACAGGAGTGCCGAGTCGGGGTAGCAGGGCAATGAGAGACCCAGGTCATCAGCTCGGGCCCATATCCTCTAGCCCCATATTCACAGTGGGATCTTTCAGTTCCTTTCGGAAGAGAGATTAGAATTAGCTGCATATTTGTAAATCAAGCACAAACATTTGACTCTGACTGTACACCCTTGTCACCTACTATTCACCTCCTATTGAGCCATTAGATCATTGACATTTTTCAAATTAATCTGTTATCAACTGATATTAAAAGTATGTTATTGTTCAGCCATATCCTGGTGCTAAGTTAGTCCTTTGGTAGGCTAGTTGACCATAATAACCTGAAAGAATGGTAGCAATAATAGGCTATTTTATTAAAACAAAGAATAATGCAGACGTCAATCTACATTTAGGGTAGCGCATGAGGTATGACCTCCTTCACAGCAAAACAAGCAGGCTTTATATGAACTACATCAATGAATGTATGCCTCTGAATTACGAACATACTAGCCTACTTGCTTTTTACATAAAGTTGACCTTACCTGCTACTTCCAGGTGATCCGAGAGACAGGAAATACAGCAGTTGCGTTAATTCATCACAACCATGAAACATGTTGTTCCGTCGCACTTTACGAAACCGTGAAAATGGTATTTAGTCCTGATAGACGACCGACATAGTCCCGTTGTTAAATCCCAATACGCTGATTTTGATTAAATATATAGGCTGTTGATTCGCGGTGTTGGATTATCCTTCTCTCGACACGACAAGCGCGACTACGACGTAGACTACAAGACTACCTGTTGGTTTCAGTTTTTTTTTACTGTTCAAATCACCCTGAGTCACGTGGTTCAGTCTCATGTTACAGTACCTGAGCGCAGTATCAACCTGTTGGCCTGGGACAGATAGCCTTTTGTTTCACTCCTTTCCTCTCCTTGCGCTTAACTCGAAAAAATGCAGGTGTAGTGAAGGAGGGCACGCGGGCTACTGATCTGCGGTCATTCACTTCCCAGAACAAATAGGCCGATATAACTAGCAACAACGCACTTTTAAAGGAATATCTGAAGTCACATGCACCCATTCACCCTCATTATTAGTTTTGAATGTGGGTCAGAGTTTTGTTTAGGTTTAAATTACCATAGGCTACTTAAGAACTTCTCCTGGAATAGTGTTATCTGGTCTAACCTGGCAATCAGTCGTATTGACATAAAATAGCGCCTCTGTCGGGTTTTATTGCATTTTCCCAACATGAAAAGTTCACATTCCTGGAATATTTGAAGCGTGAACGCGGCAGCCCACGGTTCCAATAACCCATAATCCTCATCTAATCCTGGTTTCACGGAGTGGCAGCAGAAAATGTATGATTTGGACTTTACAATTGATACAATTAGAGAGTAGGTTTATCACTCCATCCTATTTAATGGGAAAAGCTTGTAGAAACTTCTTCCAAAAAATTGGCCGAGGTTATGAGTGGATATAGTGGAGACACCAATTTCCATGAAACCGCTTTGAACTTTGATTTACTGAATGCAGGCCTATTGCCCGTTGGATGGCATTGTTTTTTCATATTTTACTCGGTCATTATTCTTTCGAAGCCTAGTATTACAGTTTACACACTTTACTATTGAACACATTCTATTTAGGGTTTCTCCATATCTAACTGTTTGAATTACTTATTACTTATTGCTCTAAGAAGTTAAGAAAAACAACAACAAAAATAAATCGTGCAGTTAGTCTACAGCAGTGGTGGCAAAAGTACACACATTCCTTACTCAAGTAGAAGTACAGATACTTAAAAAGACTGGAAAAATGAAAAGTACTGATTCAACTTCTTTACTTTAGCAAAAGTGTAAAAGTACAGGCTCTGAAATGTAGTCAAAGTATAAAAGTAAAAAGTACCCCCCTGGCATTTCCACCTGCTGTTCCTGTGCAAAGCTCACTGAACCTCACGTCATATTAATATAATTCGAAGACTGTTAAAGTTAAACCATTGTAACATCAAATCAAATAAACAATATTGTGGGAGTGTGTGTGGATGATGGCTGGTTTAAGCAGCCTCACCTGGCCGAGTCAGACTGATTGGACTCTGGGGCTGGGTGAGGCTGCACACCTGTTGCACATTGAGCAATCAATGTGCACAGGTTAAACCAGCCATCTCCACACGCATTCGGGAGGAGATCTCCTGCATGGCAGTGGAGCAACATTGTCATGTTAATTTACTGCATCTTTTACAATAAACCAGATTTTCACCACCCTGTGTCCTTTGTCTGGAGGAGCCAAATAAAAGTCACCTAGGTGGAGTGTGGCAGCCACATATGTGGTGTGTAGCATGGTCTTTGCCACAAAAATACTGAAAATATTAATAATATATAAAATGTAACTCCAATGTGAAATCCGTTTTCAATGTCAGCAATAGAACTCAAAACATTATGATCAAAACGAGAACACAATTCAGGATTATTCTTATTCTTCGCATTCGCCAAGAATAGTTCTTAGAGCCGACAACTTCCAACATTTCTCTTTAATAAGGCCATGGATGGTGAATGTCTTGTTGCTGCTCTGAATCTGCTCCGTCTGCAATGTTTGCTGGTTCACTTTCATCCATCCTCACTCGCTACGCTACTAGTTCTCCCATGGACGCCATTTCTCCACGGTGGAGTATGTGATATGCACCGAGGGATACACCAAGGGATAGTCTTTTGTATGCGTTATTGCCCCATCCATTAAGGTTGAAGTTGGACTAGATGTTGGGAAGGCGCACAATGATGCACATTTTTTACAAGATTGATAATTACCCTCAAATGCAATAAAACGTAAGTAATGAGCCTGTTTTGAAAATGTAAGGAGTAGAAAGCACAGATATTTGTGTTAAAATGTAGGGAGTAAAAGTAAGAAGTTGTCAGAAAAAGGAATACTACAGATACCTGAAAACTGTAGTACAGAAACTAAGTATTTGTACTTTTTTACTTCCCACTTCTGGTCTACAGTTATACAAACAAGAGATGCTATTATGTTACCGTGTACTCAATAAAATAAACTTGCAGTTCATAAATATGTTTGTTTATGGGGGGATTGGCTGATCTGTTCATCGATTGATGATACAAATTGTGACTGTTTTCTGACTTCTTGAACACTAGGGGGCAGTGTCATTTTCCCCCTCTACTTTTGGAAAATGTCACCGCCCCCAATCGATGTTTGCACTACGCGCGTAGGTGCCTGGGCACTGTCAAAGCGGCGGGAGAGGGTAATGTGTTACAAAGATATGATTGTTGCTGCTAAACTGGAAAAATACGAAGCTACATTTATTCGTTAGTAGTTATCCAAATCATTTACGATATCTTAATCCAGGATTTCTTGTTGATAATATAACTACATCACTTTTTGTTGAAGCATAGGACTAGCCGAGACAAAAAGTATTTCCCGGGAAATTTTGTTTTGAAGATATTAGCTAACTGGTTTAGCACTTCAACAATGGCGAAGGTGCAAGTACTCAATGTTTCAGTTTTGGATAACCCAAGCCCTTTTCGAAACCCTTTTCAATTTGAAATAACGTTTGAGTGCATGGAGGACCTCCCAGAAGGTAATTATAATCCAGTGAATTGTTCTACTCGAGAAAGGAAAAGCCATAGGAACTAGCCACATTAGCACACATCAAAAGAGGGATATATTTGTGGGGGAAAAATGACGGCCAGGTGTGCAAATCATTGACTAACGTTACCAACTGAATTGTTTTGCATAGATCCCCGTAATTGCATTGCTTATCAAATTATAATATATTATGTAAACGTACCAGCTTGTATTATCCGCTGTTACCATGCTATGGGGGGGAAAATGCAAACATGTTTTTTTGCTTTGTTAATGTCAAGCTAAATGCTTACGTCAATAATAATATATTTATTGGTAATACTTCACTTGCTCTTCAGGTAAAATGTTTGACAAATGACGGAAATATGACAGCAGTTGTGATACCACACTGGACTCAGGGTGGCATCATTTAGTCATCAAATACAATCAGCAATGAGAAGCAGAGACAGGCCATATATTTATATTATATGTTGAGGGAATCTTTGGCACAAACGGTCTTTTTTGTGGATTCAAACCTTTGTTTGGTTTCATCTAAGATTTCCAAAACTATTTATTGATTGACTTAAGTGAATACTTTAGACACAAGTTGTATTATTATAGAGTATATCTGATTACAGCAATGCATGCCTAATCCTTATATTGTTGTTTTTTAGACTTGGAGTGGAAGATCATCTATGTGGGATCAGCAGAAAGCGAAGAGTACGATCAAACCCTTGACTCCGTCCTTGTTGGACCCGTACCAGCTGGGAGGCACATGTTTGTGTTTCAGGTGAATTTGGTTGGACCAAAAACATTTCATGTTTCTTTAACTGTTTTATTGAAAATATTTTTTTCTTGTTGAAAGGCTCTTCGGTTTGCCAAATTTCGGTTTAGATCAGATAGAAAATAAATTGTTATATTTCAATATAACATTTGAAGCTTCGAGGATTGCGTTCAAGTTAGCTGAAAAAGCAATTTGTTAAACTGCAAAGTCTTTCATTTTATTTTTCATATAAGAACCTATCCTTTCTATTTTGCCTACAACACAATGGTGATGTTTGGTGGTTGAATCAAAAGCTTTGGGGGTTAGGTTGTTTCTTGAGTCTAAAACCACTTCTAAAATAAAACTTTATTCATAAGATGATGTTTATTGACGATCCTGTATCTGTTGCGGTTTCCTGTCAGGCGGATGCCCCTAACACAGGCCTAATTCCTGAGAGTGATGCTGTTGGTGTCACTGTAGTGCTAATCACCTGCACCTATCGTGGCCAGGAGTTCATTCGTATTGGCTACTACGTAAACAACGAATATACTGACCCTGAACTGCGTGAAAACCCACCAATCAAACCTGACTACACACAGGTAAGACACACAACACACTTCTCTTGTCAATTTTTTGGAATACTAGTTTCAGAGGACTAAGCCTATTTTATACTTGCTGTGAAAGTGCTATTAAGTCTTTGTAGCTACCCTGCTCCAGGTTGCCATCCAGGGGTCAATCCAAATTATTTGAGACACTGACATCTTTAAACAAACAAAAAAGACAACAAACTTGAGTGATTACAGCCATATTTCCTTAGTGGTTTTTTCTACTTTACTTAAAGTAGAAGTCCAAGCTAAAGCCAAGTGAGATGCATTGCTGAGTCAACGTGTTTGCTTTGGCTGATCTTTGTGCTGAATGAGGATAGTAGCATTCTCCCCCATTAATGGCATTGAGCTCTGACTGGAGCCCTGGAGCTACTTACGCATAGGAAAGGATCAAATGAAACCCATGATTTAGGTACAACATGATAAAATGTTCTTTTAAAAGGTGAAAAATATTCCAATTGCTAGGAGCATACTAATCATGGTGCACTGCAAACCTGAACCTGCTGTAAAGTTGAATGCAAATATTCCAATAGACCAGGGCTCAAGACTAACATTCTACTGGTGCCACTTACTTTCTAATTTGGTGGCACCCAAACAAATTTGGTAAATTCTTTGTTGCTTCGCAGCAGTTGTGAAATGGAAACCCCTACCTGCCTGAAACCCTTGCCTGCTCATTAATGGCATAGGGATTAGGAAACCTTTCCAGAAATTATCCAATCCTAGTGTGTGTTTACTATAGTACTACAGGCAAGTTAAATTATTGTAATACAATAACCAATATTCCTATTATCTTTTTTAATATATTAAAAAGCCCTAATAATACTTTGTACATAACACTTGCAGGGCCGATTTTGTGGTCGCGCCGTTAGTGCACCCTCTGTAATCGAATCGGTTAGACGTAACTTGTAACTACACAAACCATATAGACTGTATAAACTAGACCCTAACACAACTACAAACAGGAATAGATTGTATATGCTCATAATAATTTTTTTTTAATCAGCAAGTGCAGAAATACACTTTGCTGTTGGTCAATCGTGAGTTGTATTTCTTTGATCATAATAAAAGGTGTGTAGGCTGATGTATTTGCCTGGCGGATATCTCCACTTTAATTAATAAGGCTTGTGACAGATGTGGGATATGAAAAGGCCAGTTTGTTATATATTTTATTTCTCTTGTCATCGTTGATATCTTTTAGTTGTTTTTTTGTTATTCATGTGTGTTTGAGTTCATAGGAAGTGGTCACAGTCATTGATTCCCCAAATGTTCTTTCTTGTAAGGTTCATATTTTGTTTGTCTTTTTCCTCTTGTAGCTCCAGAGAAACATCCTAGCGTCCAACCCACGCGTCACAAGATTTCACATCAATTGGGAAGGCTGTGCAGAGCGTATGGAAGACTCTGAAAACGTTGACCCGGCATCCAACTCCATGCTCCCTCCATCCTGTCTCCCTGGCAAGGCCCCTCCCCTGGGACTACTGCCCGATAACTCCATGGACTGCTTATAAACACTCCCATTCTCACCATAATTGTTATATTTCAGCACTAGGCTTATTTTTGAAGAATGGACTCTCCTTCTTGGATGTACAGATAGGTTTGCCTCCTAGCTAACCTTGAACTCTGACCACTCTGACTGAGTGTTCTTCTGTATGGAGAAGATAAATGGCGGTCATAATTATCAGCATTCGGGGGAGTTCCTTAGCGTGGCAGTATGGTGACTATCTTAAAATACTGTTGAGGGCCAAACACTTGGACAAGCTGCAGCTGAGCTGGTTAACAATAGAATGTGTTTTTATTGAAGCTCATGTTGATCTGACAATACAAAATATTTTCGTGTTTTTCACAAAAAAAAAAAGAAAAACAATCATAACATTACTATTATGGAAATGTCCATTGTATAGCCATTCACATTATTATTGCACTTATATATATATATATACCTTCATCCATTCGGTATTGGTTAGATTAGGTTGAGGCGTTAAGGATCCGCCGTTCGTTTTTTATTTTTACTGCCATTTTGACTTCAAAATAAAAATGTTCATATGTATGTATGACTGATGCGAATAGCTTGAGACAGATCCTATATTGCTAAACTGAACACTTAAATTATGAAATGCGTGTTATGAAATGTTACTAGTGGCCAGAGTTAAAATAGAAAAACAGGTTGTTTTTTTTTAGGATTGAGTTTGCATTTATACTAAAAATAGAATGTATTTACGTCACATCCAATTCGTCGAGTTGTAGGCGTAACAACTTCGAATTTATCACGATTCAAATATAGCACTGCGCTGAAGCCATGCGATTTTGCTGTTGTATTTAAGACAAAACTCTCAACTAAGCATTTATCGTTAAAACGATAGAAAAAGAACGTTTAATAGACATTTCCAGACGCGCTGTCTAGCCTAAGAGGCGGGATGAAACTATTTGACAGACAAATCCCATTGCAAAAATGATTCGATATATTGATGCATATCCAATCAACAGTTGTCTTACGACGACTGTCGCCTAAGCAGCGTCCAATGAGAGGCGGGCGAGGGCCGGACCAAGTGGATGGATGGCTGGAGTTACTCGCTGTGGTCTCAAGATTAATGGAGCGGGGCTGTTGACTTTAGGGATAGCCTAATAGATGGTTGCTCCCAGCAAATCGTCGTATCTGACGCCCGTTTTAAAAATTCTAGGAAGCGATCTTGACTTAATTAAGCAGAAGCATCGGAGTCGTTTCAATATTTTTTTCGTATGAATTGTATAGGCCCGACAGCACAGCGATAGCACCTGGCTAGCTGCTAGCCAAGTGGAGGCACAGGCCAGGGTACAACAGCGAAGGATTTGACAGGTAGTTAACGCTAGCTAGCTAGCTAAACAGCTCGCTAAGGTTCGTTGGAAAATTATTTGGTTTCGACGTCCCATCAGAGGATCTGGATGCAATAAGGCAACTGTCAGAATACTAAGATAATTCAAGGCAAATAGTAATCTCAAAAGAATCGGAGCGTATTTGGAAATCTGCAAAGTGACTAGCCCGTACTCGTTTGATGTTGGTTTGCTTGGTATCCTAGCTTACCAACAACGTTAGCATTGGATGTGCCTAACTGGAGTTTTTCAAAGTCGACAACGAGAAGTAGTGGATGAAATATTGACATTTTTTAGTTGATAATGATATCTGTTAGCTAGTCGCTAGCAAGACTATCGGCCAGCACCGTTTGCAGTTAGCAACACTTGAAGGCTTGTGAAGAGAACTCAGCACCAGCCGAGAGACTCGACCATAGACCTGCAATCATGGGCAACACGCCCACCGCCAAGAAGGGCAACGAAATGGAAAGTGGTAAGTACTTTATCTGCTGTGTGCAGCGGCTGTACATGACCCTAAAGTCTACACGTATGCTTCTGTCCTTTCCTGTTACTTATAATTTAAGTTCAGAAAGGGCTGACGAGCCTCACACGTCACACCAACCATCCTGCATTTTTAAACTTTCGACTTTGTATAGGAAATTATCAGCGTGATTAAGGTCGTTTACAGCACCCATAACAGTATACGTTTGCGTGACAACAGCAACTTCTGCGTTATCACATTTCCAGTATCACAACAGCAGAGAATAATATGCATGCTCTCAACTAAATCTGTGGACGAGCTCGTGATTAAATGCCCCAGGTTATTATTCCAGTGGTACAAAAGTCAAACAGTATCATATTGCTAGTGGTGTGTCGTAAGACAAATGGCTGAAGATTTGAAGAATCTTTGAAGACTTAGCAGTTTTTTCACACACTGACAGTTTATCTGTGTGTGTGTGTGTGTGTGTGTGTGTTGTGGGTGCAGGTATTTCATTGATGTCAGATGGATACGAATATTCATGTGATATACCAATGAGCCAAGTCTCACAAAACGGGTTGACAATAAGTGTGGAGGGAGAGGTTCCGGTGGGTGTCCATTATCCAGAAAAGCAAAAAGCCACCAGGATGGGGTCATATGATGCTTGCAGTGTGATCCTCTCCAGGCAGAACTTGGAAGTGAAGAAGTCTCTTGAACATCATGTGATGAGTAGCAGTTAGAACAATATCACTTTATGTGACCATGTTGATAAACCTTGTTTTGAACTAGTGCTGCCTTTCCTTCTTGTTGTCAGACCTTTCACTAGACTATATTTGTTCCTTGCTTTCCTTTGATGAGTGCTGTAATATTCGGTGATAATGTCATAATCCCACATAATTATTCATTAACGCTTGAGAGAGAAGAAAACAAAAGGGAAGTTATTTATTCAGTAGTATATTTTGTATTCTCAATGGTTTTGTGTTGTTGCTTTGCCATGCATACCAAATAGTCTTATGGGTGTATCCCTGTAGTTAACTATTAAGAACAAGTATCTCTTTACCCCTCCAATCTTCTTAATTCTCATTTGGCGATCCTTCTCCCACTCTACTTGTGTATAATCACTTGTCCCAGGGAAGGTTTGGGAGGCTTGTGATTTCATCCATAACACACCACGGCGCTCAAATGTGCTCGGTCTGAACAGGTATCTGTGAAATGATCCTCAGCTTCTTGTTGCTGGTAGAGTGTTGGTGTGAAGAGTGGCCCTCTATTCTGCATGTCATGTTAACCCTTGGCTGCCTCCCACCGTAACGGGGGGCAGGCTTGCTCCGTGTTCACAGTATCACATCTCTTGGATTGGCTTTTGGCTTTCGTGGAAAGGGAGGAGGAGGGTTCTGTGAGCAGAGGAGGGCCCGCCGCTCGGTTTGTTCACATGCCACGCTTCACATCCTTATCAGACCTGATCGCCACGGTCCGCCCCTGATCCCCAGAGACAGGTGCGGACCAGGGGTCCGGCGGCGCACACCCAGCGGAGGGAGAGGACAACACGGCTTGAGGTGGCTCTGAAAAACATACACCATTAGGGTTGAGCTCAGGATCGGGTGTACATTTCTGTTGGTCCGGCCACTGGTCAAGAGGAGAGGAGTGGTGCGAGCCGTCATTGTAGTGTGGGTTATATCTGAGCTTTCAGTGCACAGGAAGAAGCTGGACGGACGGTTTTAAGCTGCAGCAGGAAGTGAAGGAGAAAGGGAAGGCCTGGGCCAACCTACGTGCACCCAGTCCTCCTCAACCCACACACCCAAACACACAAACACACACGTGACGGCGATTCCCTTGATTTAACGACTAAAATCGAGACTACACAAGCCTGTCCGGTCTCCAGCGCTGCACCATGTCTGTCCTGCACAGGCTAGCTGAGAGGCTGTTCCACCATGCAGGGCCCTGTTTTGGGGACCCTGGCACTGGCGAGGGCAGCCGGTACTGCCAGCCACAGGAGGAGCTAGAACCCTGCTGCCGGAGTGAGTTAACTTTATAGCCTGATGATAGAGCTTTACATGAGCAGGGGGTGGAGCCATCTACGCAGCCAATCAACAGCATAGGGACTCCAGGATGTATGTGTATTGTATGTTAGTTTGTTTGAATAGATAATCACCTTCTTTTTTTTTTCTATTCACATCAATTCATGCCAATAATGAGCCTACAGTTGAATTAATGTGCAAGTATGCATGTGTGACTGTACAGCTGTGAGGTGTTAGTGCCTTTTTTAAATAGATTTATACTGGAAAGGTAGTTTATTATTGTTTTTTTCTTGGTGACTTGGCTTTTGGATGCAACAAGCGCGACACAGTGAAGTGCGCACGCATTTTGCACAGACATACAAACAAGCATGCACAATATGGTTTTTGTTATTTTCGTCTGCCTATTTTACATTCTTGTCTTTCAGAATTTGCTTAGTTGTGGAACGGTCTATCAGATACATTAGTTCAGAGCACAGAGCCATCCTCCAGTTGCCATTATTATTTACAGTCAGCTGTGGTGATAAATCTTTCCCCCCCCCCCCAGAAAACCTTTTTGATTGGCGTTGCTTTTACTTTATTGTTTTCAAAGTGACTTTGCTGGATATCGCTGAAGAAATGCGCAGGAACTGCCCACGCTGACTCATTTTAAAAGGAGCTGATTGTGTTGCTAAGTGGCTACCTTATATTATTAGGGCTGGATAAATACATAGGCCAGTGCTGCAAATAACAATTATTGTCCTAGTTGATCAATTTAGCGTATTTATTAAATTAAATGGTCATAATTAATGCTAAATGCCCATTCAAATTGAAAGTTAATTGTTTTGATTAATTTGTTGAGAAGCCAGGAAATGCTGTATTTAATCTGAAACACAAAAGCATTTGCATTTATGGAGCTGATGCTCCATAATTGATAAATGACTGAAATGATAGCAGATCAAAAGCTATTTTTAAGTCAATCTATTGGCTAATTGTTTCAGTACTGATATGGACCACATGATAGTGTTCTATAGAAAAGTCAGTCAGTCAAATTGCAAATTTCACACACTTCTATTAATATCTGCATGGTTCTCTTACCCTGGGCTTGTGTAAAGGGGGCAGGTTTGTGTTTGTATTGACTGAGCATTTCCTGCCTCTGACATGAAAGGGGCTTTGTTATCAGCGAACCACCCCCATTGGACATTGCTATCAGTACCCATCAGCTGCCAAATACAGTACTTTATTGACGAGACATGGGGGACGCTCTGGTTGAGAACGGGTAAAGGCAGGCCCAGTACATGGCACTCTGCCGCCCATATTTGTGAACTTGGTCGGTAACTGTATAGGTTAGTGGTTCCAGCACTGGTCTGTTCTGGATCACATGTCTGTGATGATGATAGCGGTTTTCCTTCTGTCACTGAGCTATATACAGGACCGGTGAAGTGGTTGGTGGTGCTCTTAATGCACTGATGAGACAGCTTAAAGGAAGATATTTCTGTCATTTAAGATGGTGCCCATAACTGAATTGTGACCTTCTTTGACACTTTGGCAATCAAAAGTTACGCTAGGCTTTTATAACATTTTGACATGGCCAGATTTCGGACATGTTTACTGGAACAAGACCGGTTCCACATTACTCCCTGTTAGCAATTAAAGATTACGATTTTAGACGATATCTGCTATCCCTTATTCGATAATTCCAATTGGATGGCATAGCTGTGCCAAAAGCCAGGCTTCTTTTCTATCATCAATCATCTACTGTACGTGATTGACCTGGATTGGAGCTTCAATAATTGAAATTGAGTGCGGAGGGATTTGTTAAACATGCTATGCACTTTGCAAAATGCCGGTAATCAACCTTTAATGCTTAGGCTCTCCTGCACAATTATCGTATACTGGGGTATTTTTACATGCTCAGAGACTGGCCAGCTTGCATGTTGACATTGTATAACTTCTTACATGCATGTAGTATACCTCACCCAATATTGGTGTTTTTTTTAAGAAGACATTTAACAGCTGATAAAGGGGGAAAAAAGCTTTAAGTGGACATACTGGACATTACTCATATTTTGGCAGGATCCAAAAACAAATGTTGGATCAGTTTCGTCCAACAAGCACCCCCCCCCCCCTCTTTATCAGTGCATGAGACTGGGCCATTGAAGCCCAGGGGAGAGATGTACTGTGCGATTGATTTGGAAGATCGATTCCACGCTGGCACAGCAGATTCGGGTGGTGGGAATGCATCTGAGCAAAGAGGTCTCTCTGCCCCGTGTGTCGCTGTTCTGCTGGCGTCCCTCGACAGCAGCTCACTTCTAGCCTATAACCTGCCCGGTTTAACTTGGAAGTATTTCATCTCCGCGATGGCATCTGTCTACAGATTCTATTAATAACAGTAGGTTCTAGTCGCGTCCAATCGCCTGGGACTTGATCTCCAGAGTGACTACTTAGGCCTATTCTCTGGGTCAGACATATGCATAGAGATGCATCTAACCAGTGTTATGGCGATGCCCCGCCCCTTAGTGACCATGATTGGATCAATCATGGTCACAATAGCCGTCCAATGTTTTTTTTTTTTTTTTTTTTTTTGTGTGTGTGTGTATTTGTGCTTGTGTATCTTGACGGGAGAGGGAAGAGCAGAGGACTCAGTGTGCAGAATAAATATTGATACAAAGCGAGCAAGCATCCAATTGATCTGTGAGTGTAACGGGAGCAGTGGCGCTGTGGGTATGGTGCTGGACTGCACCTCGGCTCTGAGTGCCCCTCGCTGAGCTCTGGACCGTGGAAGTTGCCGTCATCATACCTTCATCCAAATCATCTTACTTTATGCTGGACCATACAGGTGCAACATAAGCCGGGGAGTCTTTTAATTTTTTCAGCCAGGAGACATTTTTCTATTTAAAACAGTGGCAGACTTGACCTGAAGTGGATCTTTTTAGAGTGGGGAAGAGCGTGGCTGAAAGGTCATGAATTGGCAGCTTTGAAGAGTAAGAGGACAGGAGGAGGAGGAGGAGAAGCAGACGAAGAGAAAGAAACAGGGAGACACTTAAGGGTCAATGTGTGACCGGAAGAGCTCCAGGAGGCACGCTGGGAAGAGGGAGTCTTCCTCGCGGTCCACCGAGACAGGGTCACGTTCGGTCGAGACCCCAGCAGCGGCACCACTACCACCAGCAGAGGGGCCCATAGCTGTCCCGGATGGTAAGGGTTGAGGGATTGGGGCGGTTGGTGTTGAGAGACTGTACATCATGCTGGTTCACGATGCCCACCTCCCCAGACCTCCACGGTAGCCATGGCAGCCTCCAAAATCGAACAAAGTCAGACCCTCTCTGTTGTTGAAGTAAAAATTCTTGAAAGGTGGCTGTTGATTTAGCCATTTTGAAACTCTTGTGATGTTCGAGAAGAATCACTCTTTGGGTCTTACTATTTGTCTCTGGCAAGCTGCTGTTGTTATGGCGGGAGTTATTTCATTTGGAGCATGTGCCAGGGTAACATCTCATTGCAAGTGGGAATTGAGCAACTTCCATAGAGAAACAAATGTTTCTCAGTGGTGACCAGCATGCTCTCAGCAAGGACATGGTTTAAACATGTTTATGTGAACTTTGCTCTTTGGCATTTTTGCTGGCTTTCTCCAGTCCTATTGTTGGAGCTGTCCGTCCCTGGAGCATTGGCAGGAAACCACATAGCTGGTTCTGTATTAGCCTTTTGTTTAGTGTTTGGTTTGTGTGTGTGGCCCTGTGTGAGAACAACTCGCTGAAATGATGTTATTTGCCATTATTACCATTTTTATTTGTACCGTTGAATGTGGATCTGACATTGTGTGCATTCCCTTTTTACAACTAAATACCAGGTTAGGGAATAATACATTTAATTATAAATGTTATATATATACTTTAACTTCTTCTAACACTATTTGTTGACTTAAATGCTATTAGTTATGGCTCTCTAGGACCTAGTTTAATATTTCCTCAATTTTGACTTCAATAATCAATTGCCCCTAAATCTTGCATTTCATCAAGTTTTTGTTTGAAGTTCCTAATGTATTGTGGTTGCGATTAATGATGTTTGACATGAAATGCAAGTAATGGAAACACAAACCCTTATCTTCCAACAGAAAGGCCGTGAGGTTTACAATCACCTCGATTGATGTTTATTGTTGGACTATTTTTAGCACAATACACTATCAGTAAGTCAGTGGTTGACGCTCTGTGTTTGACTCACTGGCCTGTCCAGTGGAATAATAATTTTTTTTACCATTCTCATCCATCTCCACCATCTTGTGCTCTAGTCTAGCAGTGTTTTCTCAACTGCTTTGCAAGGTAGCACACACACAGACACAGACACAGACACAGACACAGACACAGACACAGACACAGAAAGAGGAATGAGGCAGGCCTGATTATCTTCATGTTCCCACAGAGCAGTTTGATTAGCCTCGTAAAGATAAGGAGCGAGAAATGTGAACTTCTGCTTATGACAGTGCTTTACTCCAAGCTAGTGGGGAGGCCCCCCAGCAACCCCCCCCCCACCCCACC
>JAOPJO010000088.1:5597620-5612065 GCA_027123675.1 Molva macrophthalma
GAGAGAGAGAGAGAGAGAGAGAGAGAGAGAGAGAGAGAGAGAGAGAGAGAGAGAGAGAGAGAGAGGGAGAGAGAGAGTGAGAGAACAGAAGGCATGTTTTTACATGAGTAATGATGTAAATACAACCCAGACTGTGGGAAACAACAACAGCTACTAGTGGTGGTCATAATTCTTGGTGGTCACCTAAGATACTCACCCAGCCCAAAAAAATACGCCTCCGGTGTTTCATCTATAGATGGATTTTCATTTCAGAAAAAAAACAACCTTTACACATGATTGCAAACCATTAACCCGTACAAGACCTGCCATTTCACTGCTGGGTCATCTGGCATTTCTTCAACGGGGGAAATGCAAAGCGATGACATACCAGCAGAGAACATACAGTTTAAAGATGCCAAAAGAGGGCGAGCAACGACAGTTATGCTCTCCCTACTGCTTTCTCTCTCTATGTTCTGTCTCTCTCCCTCTCTCTCTCTCTCTCTCTCTCTCCCTCTCCCTCTCCCTCTCTCTCTCCCTCTCCCTCTCCCTCCCCCTCTCCCTCTCTCTCTCTCTCTCTCTCTCTCTCTCTGTCTCTCTCTCTCACTGGCAGATACTTCTCCTGTAGATAATGTGTCACAGACGCGCCGCAACTCAGTGCATCTCCTCCGCTTGATTGCGTTACAATAGTCATCAGTCTAAAGCCGTAAACACCACTGGCAGAGATAGGGAGAGCAGCAGTGCAGAGGATATAAAGAGGGAACACTCTGCATGCATGTCTTCTTCTTCTTCTTCTTCTTCTTCTTCTTTTCCCCCTGTGCGGCCATGGAAGGGAGACTTGTAATAGCGGTGTAAAAGATAAATGACAAATCAATTCACACTTATATTTTTCTTAAAGAGCTCTTTGAAATATCTCACACCTGAGAGCTTTGGGACAATGACTGCGCAATGCATTCCAGCAGGGTTAAAGGAGAGCTCTTTAAAGCATAGGCGGGAAAAGGGAAAAGGCATGGTGGTGTTGCAGACACTCGAAACAGAACAAAGATGGAGGGCTGGAGATGCCAACAGGCAGGATTGGTAAAAGAGACTAAACACAGTGAAGCCCAGAAGTGCAGGATGCAAAGAGCAAAGATGAATAGAATAGAGAAAAGTGGTACACACACAGAAAGAGAATGCTGGATAGAGGCCTTTGAGCGACTATACAAGTGCAGTAGCCAGTGCAATAGCAAGTGTTTACGGGAGATGGGGGGTAGCCTTCATTAAAAGCTTGTCTATTATGTTTTTCTTTGTCTAAATAAATTATGGCCATCTATGGGGGGGGGGGGGACGGGGACCATGAACATTACTGAGGCAATGCTGTTTGATAAATGGAACTGTGCTCCTTGTATCTGCACCTGCATACTTTTAGTGATTCAGCATTAGAATTAAGGGTGAATTTAGTGTCACTGTTAATCTGTGCTTCTCCTCCGGGGAGTTTCCCTCCCCGGTCCAATTTCTTAAATTTTTTTTGAGCAGTTAATGCTCGCTTTGTGGATCTGAGACCAACATCTTGACTTCTATCAGCAAACAAGCTGGTCACTTGCTTTCCAACCTCCAATACAGAGGTCCGAAACGTCTGCACACGAAGCCAGGTAGCTTGGATCGTAAAGGTAAATCTCACGGTTATTTGCATTTTTTTATTTGCATTGTGAGCTCAAATCTAAGCAGCTGTCAAGACACAAAAACAATCGCACCAATCGCGCCCATGTCGTCCAATGGACTACTAGCTATCCCAAGCCGCTCATTTGCTTGCGCACCGTCCCTACGGCAGCGGTTAGCGGAGCGCAATGCAACATCTGTTGAGGCTATACCCAAACCACCAGCCCACCAGCCACGCACCGAGGTTCTCCTCATCTCCGAACTCAAAATTAATCCTGCATTAAGGTTTACATAAACAATGCCTCATCAGTCTCTTTCCATTATTGATTGGATACGTGGATTACCTGGATTTAATCGCAAAGAAATTATTGATGCAAATGTTTTGGTTGTTTCCTGTCACTCTTCCCTCTGCAGATCAAATGATATAATGTTCACCGTGGAACCGTCTTTAGTTAATGTGAACTACGGGATGAACAGGTGGTCTCTTCTTCAGTCGATAGACAAGGCAATTGCGAGGTTTGCCGGGGTCACGCAGCACTCTGGCTTGATAATGTTGTACCCTAAATGGTAACGTCACGTATATACCAAAGGGTTTTTAATGGCGATGTTTAGCCCAATTATCTGATTTGAAACACCCACTCAACACCACCAGCAAGTACGTCGGGCCTCATTTCTCACTTAGCAACAAGGTAGATCAGCCGTGAAATGGGGAATACGGTTTTCCATTAGACGCCAAAATCAAATAGTCGGATATGCAAACTCATTGGTCATCCATTAATAACACATCACACACTTTCAAGCGGAGATATTGTTATTTCGATTAATAGTGGATTTGGCGCAGCCTATTTGCCTATCCAATTCTGGGTGGTTAAATTAAGGCCTTTTGCCCCGCAATTATTTTTGCCATTTGGTCCACACAGGTTTGAACTTTCATAACCTATGAAGGTATTCTACTAGATGAATAAGTCTACCTATATGTAGACCTATAATATTTTATAGGCCTTTTTTTATTCTTTAAGGCCTTTTTTTTGTTCATTAAGCCAAAAAACACGTATTTGTCCTACTTCCCAAGTTAGGCCTATAGGCCCACACTTATGGATCTGCCCCACCATGTAAGTCCCATATACCTTCCTATCCAAAGGCCACAAATTACCTTAGGTTTCTTTGTTTAGTTAATTTAATTTGAGAAGGAGACTCGCCTTCTCATTAAAAAGTTAATTATTTGCCTCGACGACGGAACAGTTACCCCTGGAATGCTTTTATATTCTGATAGTCGTATCCGCAAGCGCGTCCACAGCAAGAACGACCAGGGATATTAGCTGCAACACGCGCGCGAGCGAACTACCTGTTGCGACAGGGTGTGTGCTGAGCCACTGACAGTAACGTACAATTCACATCAATACACGGTGGTCCTTTTTCCTAATACAATACGCCTATAACATAAGATATACCTTACAGGAAAAAATGCATTAAAGTGATGATGGTGGTGGTAATGATGAAGGAAAGTATGCGCAACGAAGAGAATGCAAAGTGTGTAAAGATGTGCATTGTTTTATCAGCAAGTTCACATGCTTACCTATCGTCAGATTGCCAGTCTCCAAGCAACAGGTCTCGGAACCGGTACCGAGGCGGCAGCGGCAGCACCTCCTTCTCCAGCTCAACCATTGTCCCTTCCTCGGCGTTGAAAGAGCAAAAATAGCCCTGAAGGGAACACAAAACCGCACCTCGAGACTAAAGCAATTCCTTAAACAACAAAAAAAGAACTCTTCCACTGCTATTGAGACTGTAGCCTAGGTGAATACTAGGCTACTACAATTCATCACATCCCCAAACGAATGTTCTTTTTGTTCCTATCGATGTACCCTACTTTTTCCTCCGTGGCAACAGGTCGAGGATGCTCCGCCGTAATGCGTGGGTAGACTTTTGGTGTGACAGCTGGCGTGCAACTGGTTGTCTCTTTGAACATCAACATTCTCTGGTCTCTCTCCGTGGATGCGGCGAGACTGTGTGGACTGGAGATGTAGCCAATCGATGTGTGGGAGCACATTCTTACGGTGCTTTAATGTATTGCCTTGATTATGGAGCGTTTGTTGTTGTTTTGCTTTTAGAAGAAACGAAAATAGCCAAATCTTTAATTTGCAACAGTTTCTCCAAACAGCAACATTTGCACGTTTAAGAAGCTGAATAACAATAAACAGGGTTAATCATAGCTTAATTTTTTCCTTTTGTTTTTACCGTAACAGTAACATATTCATGAGTATTAAACCGGTGTTGTGCAGTTTTCCAAATTGTGTTAAGCACCAGGCTAATCCCCTGGCTTCTCTATTTCATATAAACAACTGTAGCTTTTTAAACCAATAAGGAGATTTTCAGGCGGGCCTATTTTTAAATTAAACAAAACGACACCCACGTGCTTTTTTAATGAGATAACTAGTTTACATTACTCATGTGGAGCGTTCGCCTGTTGTTTGAATTAATGAAAATCTGATGTGTCAGTGACATCGAACCAACTTCCAAGCCTGGTAAGTAGAACTGGGCTTTGTTAACACGATGTAAATGATTACATTTGACCCATCGATGTTGCTATTTTAGGTAGAGCCTAAAAAGCATCTGGGTATAATAAAACAAAAACAATCGAAGCAATGGAAAAACAAAGTTGAGCTGCATCTTTTCGCTTCGGGTAGTTACTCGACAAAGGTCTTACAATTTAATTTGTATACACCTTGCCCTCTAGTGGCAATGTCACAAGATCACAATCCAGCCTCCATTACGAGCAGATGGTTGGTCTAACCGGCAGAGTGTAAACAAAACAAAACCACTCATAACGTCAGTAACTTCACATGATTCAGAAATACATGTTGCAATACATGTATTTATAAATGTATATTAATGTATCTTATACATGTGAAAAAGTGAAATATATTGAAAAAGCGCATTTCAAGTAAGATGTGAGTGAGTGAGTGAGTGAGTGAGTGAGTGAGTGAGTGAGTGTGTGTGTGTGTGAGTGTGTGTGTGTGTGTGTAGGGTCGGGCTTTGTAGCCACGGTAACCACAAAAAATGCGTAATTACCAAAGCAGATAGTTTATTCTCTCTCCATTTAATACTGTCCAGTTTAGCAAAATGTAAAACAAAACAACTGAATAAAAAACAGTTTATTAAAGGTACGTAAAAAAGGATATAAAAGTACGATTCATTGGTAAATATTTAGCTATAAATAAAATGGTTGTCGTTTTCAGTGTCGATCCAATGTAATGTTCACCGAGGCGAGGGCATCCACGGCCCAACTGGGGTATTTGTCACTGGATGGAAACATTTTCCTCATGAACGTCTTCACAAAATCAGGAAACTGGCCATCGATAATACTCTGCCTCACAGCGAGCATCAGGGTAAGCTACAAAAGGATGCACAGCGTGATTCATTCGGGAGACAACATGGCTTTACATAATCAATTACTATCTTTCAGTATCTATTACAATCAAATAAAATCGAATCAACAGGTCCGCTTGAGTAATGTCTCTATTATTTATGGTGAAATAGAAACATAGTACCATTAAATGCCTTAGTTGCTGTTGCCGTTTCAAATTTCAGATATTGAATGTGTTTATATTTATGTCAATTATAAGCAAAGATTGGATGTGTTTTTGCATATTCCATAATAATAAAACATACATAATAACTATGCATATGTATAAAACAAATGTTTATTTACTTTTTTTAAATAATTATTTAATTTAAAATTACCAATTTTAATGTCTCTATAAATAACAAAAGACTGACATTTTACAATGACCATGTATAATTCATATGTAATGTGTTCATGTGTTCACATGATTTCATGTGTAATGACCATGGGATTGTTGAGATTATCGACTGAATTTAACAACTGTGTTAATAACCATAATTAGTACAAGTAGAGTAAATAATGCAATACATTATTTATTCATTGTCACTGCAGCCTTTATTTCTGTTCAAAATTAAATATTGATTTTGATGTTTTCCAAAAACCAAATTGATTCACAGAGAACGTCGAGACTTGATCCCTGGTTGACTGCGTCATGAGTGAATGGGTTATATTAGTTTGATCAAAATTAAAGCTGCAGTGAAAAAGTGACACTCTAGGTTCCAACATTTCTTTCTTACTTTGCCACTGAAGGCCCATGGGAGAGTAGCTCTGCATGGACTAACACTAATGAGCAAGCTTTACCAGGTCAAGCTTGCTAATAACAATATTATATACATATTCCAATATATATATATATATATTCAGACAATCCGACAATTATAACATGACAATAAAAATACCCTAACTAACCTGGTAGGAAATGTTGTGGATGGTGACATGATGCATAGCGGCCGTATCGTTCTTGAATAAGGCGTGCAGGTATGCCCGGCTGTGTCTGGAACATAACACAAAAGGGAATTCACAAGCAAACTCACTATCTTGTGGTACATGTGTCGATACAATATACCACCTGGCACAAAAAAACAAGCAATCACAAAGTTAATGTATTGTTCTTCATTCATGGTAATAGAGGTGAAGAAGCTTGGTTACTTCTATATTTAAATTCCAACAGGAAGTCAGTCAATCGCTCAGATATAGCTGATGTAGCTTGCATGACACAGGGAATCAATTTAATCCCACATTGGCTTTAAACTTGAATAATTTCATTATCTGTAATTACAGCTCAAAAAGTAATTTAATTTGTTAAGTACAGAATCTGTTTCTCCCATTTATTGGTTAGGAATAAAGAGACAATCTCGATATTATGAAGGCACTTCACTGTATGGTTATCAGGAGAAATGGAGAAAAGCACTAATGGAACCAGCACAGAGGACAAACCAAAGAAGGATTTTCATCAATAAAGACTAATCCCCTAAAATCTATAGATTGACCTCTGTTTACCTCTTGCAGGTGGGACACTTGCAATCTGGGTCAATCGGTTGGAAGTCCTTTGCATACTGCTTGTGTTTGACCTGGAGAGACCCCCATGGCACTAGCGCAGAGCCAAACCTCTGGAGGGTAGCATAAAGATCATTCAAACTATTGTATTCATTGACTGGATTGTTGCATTACTTATTAAAACGCTTTAAAAGTACAGTTCAAGACCACAGCCCAATCTGAGTGTGTGAATGCTTACTGCTGTACGGGTGGGGAAGACGCAGTCGAACATATCACATCCCAGAGCCACGCAGACGACCAGGTCCACAGCGTAACTAAATTGCATGAAAACAGAGACACGTCACTGTTGTTTTTCATGTGACATGCACGGCAATGGTTCCAAGTTTATTGTCATGTGCACATGAATTGAACAACAAGCAGAAGTCACACATGACAATGAAATGCTTGAGAGGAATACAAGATGAGAAAAGTGCAAACTCACTAGCCTGAGAACCAGACGAATATGCAAGCTCATGTTTTATTTGCTCTGGCATATCGGTCTGGCCCTCCTCCCTTTCAGACAGATTTCCAGGAGACATTGCCTGGGTCGGGCCAATCACAACCGTTTATCTATTATGGGGCAGGTTTAATACGATGACTGTACAGAGGAGCGCCCTATGGGAGCTTATAGGAGCTTGTTGAGGCATGTCCATTAACAACAAGATGGCTGCCGTTGTTGTTTCACACGTTTCGTTGGTCTGGTTATTTGCTCTATTGAATTGCATCCAGAGGCATTTTTGTCCACACTCTAAAACACATTTGTGAAATGGACTAAAGATGTCAGGCTACAAACTCACCACTATATACAAGGCAAATATTTTAACTAATACCGCAGAAATGTTAACAGTTTATTCCTGATTGGTTAATACAGTTCCAAGGGGTGATTTTTCAATAACAGGACACCTCTACCTTTTAACATTTCCGAATCAATGCGCTACAAATCCAACATTAAGTACAATGGTCAAATGCAACTACCAGCCAGACGTTTTCTTGACAACACTAAAACAATATGCTCAAACTGCCACAGAAGAATATTCAAATTTCTCTGATTAAGTCAATAAAAAACAATAACTTCATAGATGAACTTAACTAATATCAAATGATTGTTTGTAAATTTGGTATTAGAGGAATAAACTTTTGCCGTGGCCGGTCGTACATTATTCTCCAATAACGGGACACCCTTCAGTAGTTAATTCCTTACATAAATAACTGTAAATCTAATATGAGTGCAAAATGGCAGTGAATATATAAATATGGTTCAAGCATTATTTAAGTAAAGTGGCAAGTGGGTGTGACAGGAAGGCAGATAAGCACCAGAACTAGAACCAAACTAAAAGAAAGCAAAATTACCCGACGCCCATGAGGTAGCGAGGCTTTTGTCGTGGCAGGTGGTCAGTGCTGAGTGTCACCATTCTCCAGAAGTCGTCCTTCTCCTCTCCTCCACTCAGCCCTCCGATGGCGAAGCCTGGCACATCCCGCTTGGTCATTTCTACTCGTCAGGGAGGACATAACAAGCGGAGAGTGGATGGGTAGTTTTGGGTACCGGTGTTTTTGCAAAGCCGTGGAAAGTAAAATGCACTTTTGAAGCAGGCCTTACAATAACAGAAAAAAAACGAAAGTGGAAAGGTATCCGTTTGTTTCTGTGGAGTAGTGAACAAACGTACCGTCGAGGCAAGTCTTGCGCAGGTCTGTGCTCAGGCCTCCCTGGATGATGGCAAACAGGTTCTGCTTCTCTGGGTTTTGATTAGACGCTATGCAGCGGTCCAGCCAGCGTATGGAGCGGTGCATGGCTTCCTCCACACGAGGACCAGTCACAGTGCTACTGACCACGTCATCCAGCTGCATCATGATGTCGGATCCTGAACGGGCAGACACAGGAGGTTACTTCAAGCCTTCAGCTGTTATAAAATAGGGCGACTCGATGAATAAATCAAACTCTGACCGAGGCTGTTTTGTATTTCGATAGATTTCTCTGGCGTCAGGAGAATCTCATTGCCATCATAGGGAGATTTAAATTTGACACCTTCCTCCGTAACCTCCGAAAGTTCAACAAGAGACACCATCTGGAAACCCCCGCTGTCCTGTAACAAGCACACAATTGTTGCTGGCACAACTGCATGTTACAGACCATACGAAGTATCTTCCATAAGCTCTCCTCTTACAACATTGCTGTTATTACAAAACACTGCCGTTATTACAGCGGTTACAAACACGTCCATTTTGGTCTACAACAACTCACAGTTAGGAGATTCCTCTTCCAGTTCATGAAACCATGCAAACCATTGGCTTTCTCGATCAACGCTGGCCCCTATTGACAACAGTGCGTGCGTTAAATATATAGTATATGCTTAGGCCTACATCATCCATATTTCTTGTTACGTTATGAATCTATCCGATGGCCAGTGTGTTGTACTTTTACCTACCGGTCTCATACCTAAATGGTATGTGTTGCCGAGACATATTTTGCATCCAAGATCCTCTAATTGATCCGCAGTGATACCTTTTAGAGTTCCTTGGGTGCCAACGGGCATGAAAACTGGCGTTTTTACGATGGAGTGTGGCAATGAAAGATCACAGGCTCTTGCTTTTGTCACCGGACATTCTGCGATAATTCGCAAAGTAAGTGGAGAAACCGCAGAGAGAGTTTTTAATGAAGGCATGTTTGTTTGTGAAGCAACTACATCAGATGCACTATCTATGGGCGCAGCCATATTGGATTGACAAAACTGGCACATGACGTAGATTGAAGGGGCGGAGCCTGTTGGTGATTGACATTCCAAGTGACCATTGGAAGAAAAGTTTGTATTTCCAATTTAGCTAATGACGTGTCTCAAAGGGAGATTGACAATCCAAGTGGCCATTGACATGGTACTTTTGTAAACATTATGTAAACGCCCCTTAAGAAGCAGCGAGATCAGCCAATGGATGTGTTTAATTCATCGATAGCAGGGCAGGCTGTTCTTGACTAGCAATGGGTGTACAACCCCGGGGCGGCTCTGGTTTCAACCATAGAGTCATAATAATGAGAGGGTGAAAAATAACAAAACTTTTAACATTAGTGTCAATATGAATGTATGGAAACCCCGGTAGAATAACGAGGCAAAGATAAGTTTCATATTGGATAATAATTTTATATTCAACATTCGACATTTGGCACAAGCGTGGAAGGGCTCATTTGGGAACTGGGAGAAAGTACTTTCATTATCAATAAAAAAAGTGTTTCTCCCTCCACTTTGTTGATTATGGAAATGTTCAGGATTTCGCCTTTGATTTCCACTCGCCACAATCGTGTGGGGGTGTAGAGAGACTATTCATTGACGTCAACCCAAACTGCCAGTAACATTTCCATCTTTTTATTTTTAAAACTGTGCATTAAAGTCGAGATTTGGAACAGGATCAAATCGTATCACTACCATTTAGCCCATTACATCACTTTTAATTTAAAATAAGTTGTTATGGGGTTTCGGTTTATTTTAGAGCGGCATGTATAAAACATTTATTGCTTGAACTGAAATTTAGTGATTTCTATTAATCATATTAAAATGTGACTAACTTTATAGACAAATCAAATGTTTTGAAAGGAGGCCAGGTATTATAAGAATAGTTTGGCTTTGTCTGTCCATGTTTAATTTTTCGAAAGTTATTGGGCTTTTATTGTTTAAAATCCTATTTATTGATTTATATCGATTTTTATTAAATTGTGACTAACTTTCTGGAAAAAAACAAGGTTGTTGAAGTAGGACAGACATTGTGACAATAGTATATATGTTTTATTTTGGTATTTTTTCAAAACAATTTGAATCCAACATTAAAACAAAGTTGTGGACGAAGTCACGCTTCTTTTCTTGAAAATTAAAGTAATTTCCCCCTAGTTTCCTAATGAGCCCTTGAACGCTTTCGCTAAATGTCGAATGTTGAATATCAAATGAATATCCAAAATGTAAACACTTATAGACCGGTCAATACCATGGTCGATACCCACAAATTTACAACACAAGATTTACACATGTATGTCACACATTACAAAGAAATATAGGCCAAGAAGTTCCCTATGTTATACCGATTCTACAAATATAAGTAAACTAGGCCTATAGCAAATATTATAAATAGCCTACAAAATACAAACGGTCACAATTTGGATATGGCATCCTCACGCAAAAGTTATGCTATATAATTTCAATGGTGCTCCAGACTTGTTTGTTTAATAATTATAACAAGGAATGACGCGTTGCTTGTTATAATTAACGCCAAAATGACGCCAATCTATTTTTGGCGTCTGTGATTACTGCGAATAATTTAAATATTGTTTGCCACAACATGCGAGTTGAGCGCAGAAAATGGACCCAATGCCGGTCTTCGACAAAGAATCCGATCCAATATATATCCAGTCTACATTCGTGCCCTCTCCCGGCTAGTCGGGCCATTTTGAACCCGTTCTGCTTGAGTTTCGAGTGGGCGGTGCTAAAAAAGACACACACATACACACACACTCACACATACACACACGCACACTCTCTCTTCTTATTTTATCTGTATGGTTTCAACCGATCCCGGATGGCGATATTTAGAAGGAAGTTTTGTTTTTGCGAGTTTTTCATCCATTTTAGCCGACTTGACGAGTAAACTCGTTCAAAGAACACGGACTGCTATATGTGTAACTAGAATAATCACAAACTGCCTACAATACATCGAGGGAACAGAGGTAGGAGCTGTTGGAGATAGTAAAACACCGCACTTTATAGTAACCTGAACACCTTCCTGCTAAGCTAACATTGACTAGCTTTTCGAGCTAGCCTCTGGTTTGTGTTGAGGGACTGATCCAACCAAACGAAGCCATGGGGAACCGGGGGATGGAAGACCTGATCCCCCTGATCAACAAACTTCAAGACGCTTTCAGCACTATTGGCCAAAGTTGTAATTTGGACCTCCCTCAAATCGCTGTGGTCGGCGGACAGAGTGCTGGGAAAAGCTCAGTCTTGGAAAATTTCGTTGGCAGGTTTGTGTCGGTGACTGTTGACATATTTTCCTCTTTGCATGGTTATCAATGATTCATCTATACCACAATCTCTTTGTACTTGCTGTTTAATTGTTCTCATTCTCATTGTTGGAACGGATACATTGTGAATTAGAGTCACAGTTATCCAGCCTATCCATTTGGGTAGATGTTATGTTGTTGCTAAACGCACATGAAACACTGAGGGGAAAAAAACCCCACTTCCAATCATAAATTGACTCAAGAGTTATTTCATCCATGACCTGGACGCTCGCTAAAGCCACTGCCAGACCAGTTGAGTACGATTATTTATGTGGTGCTCATACAACCTCTGGAGTTGGTTACTTACTTTGCTTTACCTCTAAAACATTATCTCTAAACAAGACGTGCAACGCAGGTTTTTGAGATGCTGGCTATCTTTCTTTATGCCATCCCTATAGCCTCTCCTCAAAATCGAAACGTTAATTCTATTTTTGATTTCATGCCACACCCATAATGTTTTAAAGTCAAGGTCTGAAGCTGTTAAACAACAGTAGGCCTGTATGCATAGGGACGTCTGTATCTAAAAAAGACAAATACAGCAGCAATTGGATAAACATTAACTTGCCTTAAGGATATGTCCTAGTGCATGGGGTTATAATCACATGACTAATCGTATTTTCCTGTCTTGACGTCACTTTGCACACATACTGCCTCTAAATAAGTGCTTATACCATGTATAGTCTGGCCATTGCCAAAACCTCATCTTCCCTTTTTGTTTAGATATGGTGTGGTAGGTATTGCCCATAGTCACTTTGCAGCAATCATCTGTGTTTTCTGAACATTTACCCCCAGGCCTTCATACACACAGATCCTGCCCCCCCCCCCCCCACACCCCACCCAAACCCGTCTAGGCTTCCTATCCTGCACATCAGTATGAGTATTATCGCCCTGCAGTTACAAAGCACGTTTTCTCACGAGCATCTTGTTAAGCAGGTTTCCCTCATTTTCCCTCATTTAAAAGACTATGGAAGAGAAGTGTGTGACCCAACCCATTTAGGACAAACCCTCACACACACAAATATACAAAGCATACTGGTATGCAGGCATAAGGCATAAGGCAATATGTATTTGTATGCTTCCCTTAACCGAAGAGCAGTCAACTCACATGGATTTCTAATGGCAATCGTGTAGTCTGACGACACTTGACACACGTTTGCCCTCGTAACATGAGAAGCTTGAGACCATGAAGCTAGAGCTTTGATAGAAAAAACGGTACATTGAAAATAAGAGGGAGACTTCACAAAGCCCTTTAACGCCAGCAAAGAGGAAGAGTTTGATGCGCGCGCACACACACACACACACACATTGGGAAGGGGGTACGTTTATATAGATAGGAGCCCGAGGGTGGTGCTTCTGTTCACTAGCAACAGGCTTGCTTACGCAGAACTGAGGTGTGACTCATTCTTTGTTGAAGATGCCTATTCACAGTACAGGGCCTGGAAGTGGCCTGTGTTGTGCTGCTACCATGACTTCACTCACAGGTGATAACAAGTGCACCTTGCACTGGCCATCCTTCACATGTAGTAAATGTGAGATAGTGTCCCAGTGCGTTATGCTTCAAGTTTTACCATACAGTGTAATAGTGAATAAAGTATAAATATAGTAGCATACATACAATGTACAATCGTATGTAGACTGCTGCTATATTTAAGTCGGCTGTCTTTGGGATTTGTGTTGATAAAAGAGTGTGTGTGTGTGTGTGTGTTTTGTGTGAAAGCAAAGGCCGAGTGTTTACTAGAGTATAATGATCTCTCTTTCCCAGTCTGCTGTCGCTCCTCAATGGGATAGGAATACCCCCGTCGCCGAGTGACACACACATGCGCACACACACACACACACACACACACACACACACGCAGATGTAGCCGTAACAAGGGTACAAATGACCCTCTTCTTCGCCATGCCACATTGATGTCCACAGAGTGATGTCATGTTCTCAGATTGGTTGGGAAACCATGCAGTTTTTGCATCCCCTGTCGCCAACCTGCCAATATTCGTGCCATCTATGTTAGTCTTTTTGCTTATGGCATCGTTTTCTCTTCGCCCAGCCATCAGCATGCTGAAAGGGAAATGGGAAAAGTCAGCCAGCCCAGACAGTTTTCCCATGAGGGCCTCCGTGATTTGACCTCTATGTGCTCCGATGCTGTTCAGCATGCTGTGTTGCTGTGGATGAGATATGGGCCAGCTCTACCTCCCCATTCTGCCAGGGAGATAGAGGCTCAGTGGCCGGTTGTTGTTGTTGTTGTTGTTGTTGTTGTGCGTGTCCTGCCTAATCAAATCACCAACTGATTCAATGGCCTTGGGTGTGTGTGTTTTTTGTGAGTGTTCTTGTGTGGGTTTAAATCTGTTAGGTGTGTGCGTTTCTTGCGACATCCTCTTTGGGTTGAAGCTATGGTTATTAAGGGATTTTTGCAGATGCATTGGCTTATTCTTTTTCAGTGATGAGTTTTAGACCCAATTCAAGACCCAGTATGAAAAAGTAATTGGCACGCCTCCCATTGCAAGTAAATTGAAGGTAGGGATATCAAATTGTCCAAACTGGCTGTTGAATCATTTCAACTGTGTGGATGACCTGAACCTTTTCAAATCTTCAAACAACACCAATACTGTACCATCACTTCCTGCCTCCTGCATGTAATTGTATTTGGTCTCTGGTGTTCTTTAGAAGACACAGCCCCCCCGGCTATTCCACGCTTACAATGTATAGAAACCACGATAGCAGTAACGTGCAGTTCATTTTTAATTGTGTGGCGACTACTTAGTCGTGATGTCATTGTCCTGGGGGGGGGGGGGGGGTGCCAGGGCAAATAAAAGATCGGTAGTGCACACCGCAGAAAACCAGGGACCAGTAACCAAC
>JAOPJO010000088.1:5640015-5652999 GCA_027123675.1 Molva macrophthalma
CCCCAAACAGTAGTTCAGGTTGCATGGCAGAGGAGTCATGTTGCCGCCGCAACCTTTTCACAATAAAAGCCCTGCTATGGGTTTGGTCCGCACCACGTGCATGCTACGCGCTTAATACTGTATTTGACTAAATGTTGCGCTCAGAACCATTGCGTTGCAATAGACTTCACCCTGATGTCCTCCAGCTTGTATTCCACCAAACTGTCTGTTGCATCCACCTCCCCCCACGCCTCGTCTTCTCTGCCGCGGTCTCCCTGGCCGTCAACGATCACCTCGAAGAACACCATTTTCTCTGACCGCTTGCTGAAGCTGTTGTCAAAACACAGCCGATAGTCGCCGTCCTGCGTGGCGTCCACTCTGTTATAGGGCAGGGGAGAAATATATTTATTTTTTATTGTTTTATTTTTATTTTTCACTATTTATTTATTTATTTATTTATAAAAAGACGTGTGTATGACGTCACACGTATTCAATTCAGGAATAATGAGGGGATATCGTTAACTGAATCAAGGAAAGACAATCTGTGACTAGCCAATCAACGAGATATAGGCTAAGGTTATTAATACCCATTAGTGCCCCAGTAATGGGTTTACTTGTTTGTTAGGGTAATTTTAGTGTTGTCAGTTACAAAAATGTTTTACAGAATGGGTTGTGATTAGCATAGTGACAAAATGTGTTTTGTTTATTGTGCAGAAAAAGTAAATGAATACAAACAGGACAAGCATTTCATAATACACTTTCACTTTCATCTTTAATATTCAGATGTAGGATCTTAATATTACCAATAGACCGATAGTGGTTTGTATGTGCACCGTTTCCATAGTATATAGGAGTGTTTTGTTGTATTACGTGTGGATGCCTTTGGAGCTCCTGAAGTCAGCGACTATCCGATGTCCACTGGGGGAGATGAGGGTGAAGCCAACATCCAGACCGGCCCCGGCTATAACCTGGTGGTGATCCAAACAGAATTATCATCACAAGAGGTATTGCAGAAGTGGACTATTCAGCTACTCAATTCATATAATTCTCCCATGTATAGTCAGATGCCCCATAGCCAAATGTTTCATGCACCAGCTAGAACGATTTTTTTAATAGAGGTTCACAGTGAATGTGGCAACCTGTACACCTCTGAATTATGATATCATATCTACTATCTGCATGCATGCCTACCAGCAAGTTATGTCATTTTATGATGAGTCATTTGTAATGTGTAATGTCTCATATTCTACTATCTAGTTATTCTATCTATCTAGTCTATCTATTACTATCATTATTACTATTGTATTGATAGTATTATTATAGTTCTGAATGTAGTGCCACTCTTCTTCCTTATATGTTAATGAACAGATTTGTTTTTGACTTCCTCATGATTTAAGCTAGGGTAGGCAATTTGGAGATAGTAGCCAGAGAAAACTAGGTTTTGGAAGTATTCAACCAAAACAATCAAACCATTACCTTCAGGCCTCCCTCCAAAGCCACTCCCCCAAAACACGCTATTAGCTTGCTAGCTTCAGCAATAGGTCTGCCTAGCATTTTGGAAGACTCCTGTGCAATGAGTTCACGGGCAGAGTGTGCGCAGGTAGGTATGGTAGACAGGTCAAGCCATCCAATCATACCATAAAAATGAATTGCCTACCCTAGCTTTAAATACTACACAGTAGACTTAACATATAACGTATTATATGCCGGGGAGGTGGCATCAAGGCTGGGGAGACTAACAGACTCAACAAGCTGGTGAGGAAGGCCAGCTCTGTTGTTGGGCTGGAGCTGGACAGGTCTGGAAACAGTGGTGGAGAGGAGGGTGAGGGACAAATCCAAGTCCATCCTGGGTAACCCCTCCCATCCCCTCTATGTTGAGCTGTGGCAGATGGGGAGCACCTTCAGCCACGGATTCATTTCCCCAGGTGCAAGACGGAGTGCTTCAAGTGCTCCTTTGTGCCGGCAGCCATTAGGCTGTACAACAGCCTGATGTATGTATGTGTATGTGTATGTGTATGCATGTGTGTGTGTGTGTGTGTGTGTTTATGTATGTGTGCATATATGTGTATGCATATATACTGTATATATGTATACATATATTGTATTTACACACTTTAATATACTGTGAAATACTGGCACTGGGCCAGTATTTATAATTTATACTGTTTATAGTGTTTGTTCTGTTTGTCCCTACTTTAGCATTTACTTTAGCATCTTTTTTTGTTTTTTTGTCTTAGCACTACTTTGTATTTTTATTGTATTGCATTATATCCTGTGTTTTCCACTGCTGCTGTGCTGCTGTAACACAGGAATTTCCCCTCCGGGGGATTAATGAAGTATATCTATCTATCTATCTATTAGAAAGAACATGTGGGAACACGTGATTCCAGTCTACACACTAATAGATCACATTGGAAACTAGGGTAACAGTCACTAACAATATCCTATTTTTAGAAACAAACATCACACCTCTAGAAATTATTATCTCTCTGCAAAGTACAACAGCCCACTTCCTGTTGCAGTGACATCACTAGGGCTCTAGGAGCCTTCCACCAGAGCCCCCCCGGTGGAAGGCTCCGTAGAGATTGCGGACAGAGGTGTTAAGCATGTTCCACAATGGAAAACTGGGGGCCTCTTACCTCCTTGCAAAATGAATGTGGGGATTGTAGGGTTTTTTACGATAGGATACATAGATAAACATTAGTATTACAGTTGTATTGGAGTTTCAGCTTTGCAGTAAACAGCATAAAGAACGAGCATAGAGGGGCGACATTTCTTGGTAGCACCTCATCATTTACTAATCTTACAGCTTTGTGCTGAATCAACATTGTTCCCAGGTGTTGAGTTACGATGATGTTTTTAATGGTGCAACTGTAGTGAGTGTCCTATCTTTTAGTGAGCAAAGTCCATGGTCTTCTTAAGCCAGGGACTGGCTTTTAGCTCTCAACTTCTCGTTAACTCAAAACAGTTCATCACATTGAAAAATGTGTGTGTTTGTGTGTATGTGTTTGTGTGTGTAAGAGGGAGAGAGAGACAGTTAAAGATGAAGAGAGAGATTGTTTACCTGGTATTCTACCTCCATTGTCCAATCCTTCAAAATGGTTTGATAAAAACATTCTGTTCTGCCGGCAGGTAATATAAACGTGAATCCTGTGCCTCTCAATTGTCCCAAGGTCCAACTCAAATCTACAAATAATGCAAAATATACCAGCAAAAAGACATGTACAGGGACTTTCACTCCTGTCCAAACTATACACATAGTTTACATGAAAGTATAACTCACTCTGTTTAGGTCCGCAGGGCTATATGAGCAACACTAAGTCATGTCTAGTATGCTAGCCTATTGTGGGCCTATCTACCTTTATGGCCACAACTTGACCAAAGTCCAACCAATACTGTTCTCGCTAGCCTGGAAGCTAACCACATGCAAAACCTATGGGCTAAAGAAGATCTTGATTATATATCAATGTATGTTCAAGTGATAACAGTTGGGGGTAGTCATGGAGGAAATGTTGGTCTGCATGTGTTTTGATATGTGTGTGTGTTTGTGTGTGTGTGTGTGTGTGTGTGTGAGTGTGTGTGTGCGTGCGTGCGTGCATGCACACGTGCATGCACACGTGCCTATCTTTGTTATTCTATTTATCCATCTGCTAGCTTTCACTCATAAGCCAATCAAAAGAAAAGTGAAAATCTATCTCGATGTGTTTGTTAAGAACAGTACTTGTCTGTAGCAGAGGTGCTTTGATGTTCCCCACGTGGTTTCCTGTCACCTGCGAGACCCTCTCAAGCCGCTTCTCCACTAAGTACACATCATCATAGTACTGTTCTAGGGGCTGAGCTTCTCACACTTTCCTTTACACAGCCGCCTCTTCACCCCGACTCTCCTTTGACACTCTGTAGTACCTCACAGTCACACGCGTCTCTTACGTTAAGCCTACCAACCTGAGTCACCTTAATTTAGACATTGAGACCTGCGTGGACACTGCGTCTCCATCTCCGGGTTCATTCATTCATTCAAGAGAGAGAGAGAGAGAGAGAGAGAGAGAAGGTGCGAGCATGCAGGACTACGAAGGCACCCGGCAGCATGTGTACATGGTGGACACCCACGCAAACTATCCTCCGGTGCCCCACCGGTCCGTCCCATCAAAGCCACTGCCTCCGCTGCCGTCCCCGCCACCCCATGGCTCCCGGACATGCCAGGTGCTGGTCATAATGCTGCTGTTCCTGATGATCTGCGGCTTGGCCATACAGGCCGTGTTCCTCCATCGTCTCTACTACCCCACCACCGACGTGAGTATATAATCCCACTCTTCAGTGTGGGATTGGAGGAATGTACTCAGGAGTACCTGACCTCCCCCAAAAAGGCCTGGGAGTTGATTTAAGTCCGTAGCTGAAGAATACACATTTTTTTAACTGTGTTTTTTTCCCCGATATTTGTTTAAACACAAACTTGTGTAGCCATAGCTTGTGTGTACATCTGTGTTGTAGCCACTACATTTTAATTGTAATTACAAAATATATATTTATTTTTTACTTTTACAATCCTTATTCACCAAATTCCCAGTTGTGCTCTAAAATCAATAATTATAGTGAGTGTATTTGAAATTGTAAAGGCAATTTGTTTAAGACATGTTTAAGACATTTAAGACATTTTCTGAAATGAACAGTACTACAAAGTTATGTGATTAAAATGAAAAATGCTTTATTTGGATATCATGAACGCTTAGAGATAGAGATCGGAATATATCGTATACCAGTGTATCCTTCACCTTGCTTAAACTCTGCTCTGCTCTGCTTTTGTACTGAAACAATATAAGCAATAAATAATAATTTATAATAAATACATAAGTATCATAAATCTCATGAAACAGGAATACAAAAAGTACAATATTTTCTTCCACAACCAAAGTATTTGTATGCAATCTTTTTTTAATTGGTTTTGATCCTCTTGCAACTATAAACACATCTTTTCCTAAGCATTTAGCTAAGTACCTATTTGTTATAAAGCCTCAAGTAGACATTTTCAGTTTCATTATGAAATCAATTTGTTGTTATTTCCTAATTGATTTTATCACACAATATAGTTACACTGTAACTACTGTAATGGAGTGTCATCCTGTTATTGCAGCATTTAAACTCATTACAACCTAACTAAATCTGAACCAATGTAAATTAATCACATGTGAGCATAGAATAGATGCTGCACAATCACACACATACACACACACGCACACACACAAACACACACACATAACCAAACAAACAAACAAACACACACAAAGCTACGCTCCCTTCAGAAAACTAAATGAGTGTCTTTTTTTTGGGTCATCTCCATTCCAGGCTGACTCACCATCTGTGTCCAAGATGACCCATGGTAGGCCTGCATCTCATCTTATTATCAAAATCTACTCCAACGTACCAATCACTGTCACATTCTGACTGTAGGCCTGTTGTTTATGTTTTGTAGACAAAGGATGTGATTGTCCTACCACCAAAGGCCCAACTACGCCTTCCAAGCCTATTGCCCATCTGACAGGTGAACATGTATTTCCTGTTTATCTCTTTTCTCTATGTTATTGGTTGTATTTCATGCTTAAATAATTAAAATACTATTTGAGGCATCAACTAAGCATCAGTCCACAATATAAACCCTGTAGATTACATAATATCGATGGGTTCGGTTATGGGTTCGCCAGTTCGAATCACGCCTGGTTGAGTATGTTATAATAACAAACATAACATGTAATTCGGCTACATTTAATTAGCCTCACTGAAGTTGTGCCATTTAATTGAAAGATTGCTAGTCGTGATCCTAAAGGACTGGACTGGATCCCACTACACCAAATAATGTTAGACCGATTGTCAAAACATTATTTTTTATAAAAAAGTTGTATAAAAGGTTACGTTTATCTCATCAGTTACTGTCATTTTTAAATAAAAAATATCCCCCTGGAGAAATGTCAATCTGGTTTCGGCAAGTACAACTGAAGCAAAACAGCCCTCGTAAAAGTCATAAAGGATGTTCTCCAGGCTGCAGATGGGGAAAACTGCTCCATTTGAATTCTGCTAGATTTAAGTGCGGCTTTCCAGACGGTCGATCACATCTTGATTGGCCGTCTGAGAGACAGGGTGGGCCTCTCTGGTACAGCACATCACAATAAGAGTTACATTTCTATACTGACGACATGCAAATTTATCACCTGTTCAATTCCTGTACTAAAGCAGAGGTAAGGAAGCTGCTAAACTACATAACAGAAATACAATCCTGGATGGCCCAAAATGTCCTTCAGTTAAACGAAAACTGAATTGAATCTCTACTCAGCAGACCCCAACCATCTACTAGTCTCACTGACATGGGCCTTGACCAACTTTCAAGCTACATCAGATCCCGCATAAAAAGTATTCAGTATTCAGTTTCATTTTTGACAGCACACTTAAGTCTGAAAAGCAAATCGATTCAGTAGTGAAATCCAGCTTCTTTCAACTCAGGACCATTAGGAATATCAGACACTTCCCATCTCCTCCGAACCTTATTTCATCCAACATCAACATTCCCAGAATCTGGTTTAAAATCCTACTCCTTACCTTTAAAGCTCTGTATGGTACTGCTCCTGTCTTTATCTCAGACCTCATTTCCCCTTATCACACCAGTTTATTGTTTTTAGCATTTTGTGTACGCTCCCTATTTTTCATTGTGGCCCTAATTTGACTGCATGTGTATTGTCTGTGTGTGACCTTGAACTGTAAAATAATCTGTGCAGCACTTTGGTACAAACCTGGTTTGTACCAGGTTTGCACCAACCTGGTTGGTACAACTTAAATTAGGGGTTTGCCACGTATTTTTGCATTGGGGTAGTCAGCTGAAAACACATTTGTCATGTTTCTAATGTTATCTGAATTTACTAATGTAAATTCTCTCTCTCTCTCTCTCTCTCTCCCTCATCAGATGGATACAACATTCATCACGGTAAAGAGATCATGTCTTGGAGCACAGATGGCGACTCATTCATTCGGAAGATGAAGTACGAGAACGGGAACCTCTTTGTGGAGAAAGAAGGGTTTTATTTCATCTATTCCAAGGTCTTTTACGTGGAGAGTGCTTTATTTGATCACTCTGTCCGTCTTAGGACTCGCACATACCCGCACAGGCCCATCGAAATCCTGAAGGCTAGGAAGTATTCCCTACAGTCTCACCCAACGGTGAAATCAAACAGCTATCTTGGGGGCGTGTTTCACTTGAAGAAAGGGGATACTATTTTCGTACAAGTGAATAACACGTCCAAAATCCTACAGTCCTTGGCCAGTGAAAACTTCTTTGGCGCATACATGATATAGGTGCACCGATGTGATGAAGAAATTCAATGTCCGGACCCCAGAGTCGCAGTGGTATTGGTGGCCGGGTTGGTTTTATGCAAGGGTGACCTCTGAAAATAGGGATGCTTCTTTCGAATAGTTCATCTGAAGGTTAATTTTCTCACTTTCTTTGCTTTGACCAGTTTTTAAAAAAAAATCTGGATATCTTTGTCGTTGTCGAATCTCCAATTGCCCTAAATCATTGTGTTGTTTTGTCTTGTAAGTAAGCATATGTGAATATTTGTATGTACATTGACCAATCAGGACAGGGCCTTAAGTTGTGCTTTAAAATCGCTTGCCTCGCTTATATATTTTCAGGAACAGTGTTATGATTGGGCGAAATAACTTGGATCTAGAATGATGGATCCGGTTAGTTCAAATGTGGCTTCTTAACGTAGGGTTAACATTTGTCACTCGTCTGTCTTGAGAGAATAATCAATCGATCCAATAAACAAATCTACTGCAAATTGCAAATGTTAACATAGGCCTACACTAGTTCCACAGTTATCGTCCCGTTTTGTATCAAATGTTAACAGACTTAGTTTCATATTTATTTTCATGTCTAGGCCTAACTGTATTTGTATCAAATCATAAAATCAATAAAACCCAATTTCCAATTGTCTATTTTCAAATGGATAGTTTACTAAAGACATTTTCTATCAGATACCTTTTTTTATCTGTCATGGCAGGAATTGTGTTGCTTACCAAAATCATACACACACTCATTGCTTACCAAGTTGCTACTCATCATGCAACAACATGCATCAAGCGAGGCTGACCTGTAGCCATTGCAGGGTGGTCTCGCTTCCCCCGGATGGCTCTCATGCAGCTCTCTTTGTAACACCGGAAACCACATAATTGAGTGCAGGGCGAAGAATGCTACAGGCCGGAACAGTGTAGAAACATTCAGTGGGCGTCCTCTGCTCTGCCCTGACTTACATAGCGTACAAATATCGTCTTTATGTGGCCCTTGGCCTTCATTGTAATACATCTTTCCACATTGGATGAATGCTGAAAAGATTGAAGATCTCACGGAAATCTTCGGGATGTCTGTTGGTATTTGCTACACTTTGATATGTTCCATTGATGGGTCACTCTCCAAATAATTGTGCAAACTCATAGAATACACAAACTTATTAGAAAAGAAAACGCCTCGCCTATTCAACTTCAGAATATTTTTTTTCTTTCCATCCACATTTGCTCGTACCTTTAAAAAAAAAAAACGAACTCCGTCCATCCACATTTGCTCGTACCTTTAAAAAAAAAAAACGAACTCCGTACTTGAAGCCCGCAGTTGCTTGTTAGTTGCAATGCGCTATCAGCGGGGCAGCAGTTCACCTCCCTGGTTGCGTGTGTGAGTGACAGGAAGCCCAGAACGACTGTTTGGCTGACTCACTTTTAAACCTCAGTGCTGTAGAGCTGCTGAGGCGTTTCACTCATGACTAACTAAAATAAAAATGTCCCAACACTGAAAGGAAATACATAGCTGTTCAATAAACTAAAGGCTATACTAATGACTAATCTAGGCTGTTCAGCAGCTACGAAATTATGCTGTGAGTCCCGTTCATCATCACACAATGATTAACTGGAAAGATGTAACGTGAGAAGGGATTCGTAAACACAGACGTAGGATCCTATTTACTATTCCGATCGTGTCGGGAAATTAATTAAAATGATTGCCTATAGCCTACTGATTACAACTACTTATATTAAGTGTCACAAAATGATCAAATTATCGTACATTGTGGGACATTCGGCATTTTCGATCGTACAGCGGGTAAAATTGTCGTATAAATACGGTAATTATCGTGGCAAAGCTGACCGGCTTGTTTCTGGAAATGGTTCACTCTGCTAGAAAGAAAAAGTACACAAGAACCTGTTGGCTGTCAAGAACCAACGGCCACCTTGTAGGTTATGTGTAAACATGTCAATACATTTGAATGATTATTATGTGATTTATTGTAATTTTCATTTTAAATTAATTTTGGATTTGCTTTAGTTTGTGTGTGTGTGTGTGTGTGTGTGTGTGTGTGTGTGTGTGTGTGTGTGTGTGTGTGTGTGTGTGTGTGTGTGTCGGTGTAGGAGAGAGGGCAAGTGAGAAACAGATTGTGTGTGCGTGTGTGGGATAGAGCGATAGTTGTGTGTTTGTGTGTGGGTGAGAGACAGTGAGAAAGAGAGATTGTGTGAAAGTGAGTGGGAGAGAGCTAGAGTGTGTGTGGGTGAGAGCGAGAGTGTGTGTGGGGGCTTTACCGATTGGGTTAATATTGTGTCGCGACAAGCAAACATTTGAGGCTTTGCAAAACAAGATTTGTCATCAGCTAAATGCTGTCCCCTTGTGTTCGGCTCTGTCTTTCTGCTGGTCCGAGTCCATTTAATCTGTATAGCCCTTAAACGCAGCTACTGTCTCAAAGTGGACTTGATTATACAGGCCTGTGGTGAGCAAGCACACATATGCTTAAGACATAATTCACCAGTGAAGCCTTAGATGTTTGTTAGCTTAACATTTTACCATTCATACCCTTTGAACCTCTGATGTGCTGTTCTCTGGACCAAAGAGTTGAGGGAGATTGTAGGAGGTAGTCATACACAAAGACACTAATATGCATTTGGCAGTGAGCATGGCATTGAAAGAGAGTAGGTGGCAGTCAACATCCATGGTGACTGCAAATTAAAGTGAATGACCTTAAACATCTAGGATGAAACCCACATCGGTAACAGTGCTTACCGCAAGAGAAGTGAGAATGCAATGCTTGTAAAGGATAATAAAGGTTATCCGTGTGTGTTCCAAACTCTCTCCACTGTGTGGTTGTGGAAAATGTGTACAGCTGTGGGTTGACAAGTGACACCTTTCTTTGACCATCTCTATGTCTCTGTTATTCCCCCTGAGAAAGGCTTGTTCTTCGACAGAGACTAGACTAGACATGACTCAAGCTAGATTAGTCATTTCACATATAGGGCTTTAAGTGGGAATTCCCAGTTTAGAATAGCGTCATATTACTAAATATTATAACACATTTTTACCAGGTCAAATATCGAGGATGACTTTCACTCAATTTATGAAATTATTGTTTTTATTTAATTTGAAAACAAATGACCAACGGACATGACTTTTATTGTCAAAGGCAGCACATACAGATACAGCTCAATAATATGTCATATACACAACTGCTGTGCTGTTAGCACACTGCCATACATTCACTTGTCATCAACAGACCCGTATGTCAACCTGACACAATCCTGACTAATAGACTGGAAACATTGTAAATCCAATAAATAAAATAATAATAGCTTTACTAAAACCTGTCAATAAAGTAAATAAAGCAAATACATAAAGGAACAACAGTTAGCTGGCACCCAACACATTGTAAAGGAACCATCGTCATTTCTTCTCCTGCTTCTTTATAGGCGGTGTTTTGGGCAGGCAGATGATGCCCAGGTTGGTCTTGGCTGGGGAAGTCATATCCACGCCGGCATGGGATTCAACGGTGATCACCAGGGTGTCCCCGCCGGACATGACCTCAACCTTGGCCAGGGGCCCCGTGCTGAGGGTCCCCTCATGGACCCTGCCCTCCAGGATGACATTGTCGTTGCGCTTCAGGGTGACCATTACCCCGGCTTGGGCCCCCTTGTTCAGGGTCACCGTCAGACACAGGAAGTAGTAGGCGTCCTGTTTCAGGGTCAGGACCTCCTCAGCCACGGAGACCAGGGACGGGTCCGCTCTCCTCGTTCTCCACTGGATACATCCCTGGTGGTCGACTGGGTCAGGTTGCAAAGTGTGGATCAATTTTTGATACTTAATGCTGTGCTAGTAAATACAAATACCTAATATTTAAATATTGAAAACATATTTTCATGTATGGTGTCACGGTGTAAATCCTTGGCCAGACATCAACTTGATATCGAAAAAACAGTTATAAACACTGTAACCGGAAATGCCATTACCAAATGTCCTATCTATGCACAACATACATTTTCAAATTCGTTAATTCAATTTCAATTTTTTCGTCAATTCCTGTGTAGGCCTACCTAACCTAAAAGCTGAGTTTCACCAAAATAAAAAATAAGTATTATTTTCCATGTCATGATTCAAAAAATGTGGTTTATTCAACAATACACCGTCAAGAGAAACATTCAACATAATGTAAATGAGGAACCTCATTGACCAGTCCTTATTGTATCCTTTTGCACACAACCAGTCACATTAAAAGGGGAAGTGCTGTACCTTTTGAGGCTTCGAGAGTGATCATTTTGCCCGAAAAAGACTCTGTTTTGTTCTCCTTCACCTGTGGAGATAGAAAGTCATCAAGTATTATTAATACCATAAAAATATCTCAAACAGAAAACAGACAGATAAACCAACACAGAAAGCGTAGGGGAACTCTGTTGATGGGCCGTTACATGAGGGTAGGGGAAAAGGATGTTGAATGTTCTCAGAAAAGTAGACGTTGAGGTATTTTAACCATACTTCTGCCATGAGACAATAACGGTCGAGACTCAGAAGAATGAAAAAAGGCATAGGTCGATAGATTGTCTACCGGTGGTTTAAGGTTGTCTTTGATTTCTCTTGTGGGCTGTGGTGTTACCTCACCCTGAGCCTGGGAAGGGAAAAGAGAAACACAAACTATGCATGCTTAACAGGTATCATGTCAGGCACGTCAAGTATCATTCGGGTCTTCAAACCACAACTTTCTGTGGTACAAACAGCTGCAGTCAGGATACTGGATGACACCATGGTAGCATTAATAATATAATGCCAATTCAATGTTATTTATGATATATATATATATATATATACAGACATGGATTATGTAAATAATTAATTGTGTGTCATTTCAGCAGTTCAGCAATGGACATAGGAGTTCAATACAATATTAAACACATTTAAAGGAATAATTGTCAGCAGTGCTATGCATCCTGGTAGCTATGAACTGGGTTCTGTGTTGACAACCAGCCATAAGTCAAATGCTAAGGTGAAGTCCCAAACCAGCTGTGCTTCTGAAACCACCACATTGAGCAGCTGCTGTGCACAGGTGTCCCAAAAGCACCCTCCAAATGTGTTTATAATCACACAGACAGTATGATTATACAGTGTCGCAAACAACAGTGCATGCTTTTCTTTCACTTTACTTTAGTAAAACAATAGTGTCTTTATGATGTCACACAGTGCTACTATTGGACTACTATGTATTCATTGTGAGTCATTCCTTGACTCCTTGATTCTAGGAGCAGATAGGGGTTGCCAGGCATCATGCGGCAGGTTAGACTCAGGACCTCTGGGATCAAACTGAATACCATGATAATCAATAAATCACACAAACCCGTGCCCACTAATGAGACCATGATGCGAGCTCTCACCCTGTTGTGTTCTCCTGCTGTGTAGTAGAGGGTGAGGAAGACCACCTGGCTGGCGGTGAGGAAGAGGAGCCAGGCCAGGAGGAGGTAGTGGAAACAGCGGCACTCGGCGGGCCGGGTCATCCCTTCTCCCTAGGGAAGCAGGCAGGGTCCCCCCCTCCAGAGACAGTGCAGCGCAGGAGAGCTTTCTTCTCGTTACCTCTGAAGCAGCCAGCAGAACGCTGAATGACTTGTTGCTTCCTGACCTTGCTGCTGCTGTGTGTGTGTGTGTGTTTTGTGGTCGTTGGGAGGGGTGGTGGG
>JAOPJO010000088.1:5764323-5793514 GCA_027123675.1 Molva macrophthalma
CATTGCGCACACGACGAGTTGGCGCAACCACACGCATTTTCTTTAGAAAATGCACATGCGGCGACATGTCTAGTTTTAATTTAAAAGGCTGCACCACTCCTTGCTTCGTCATGACCTGCAACTCCCTCCTCTTAGCGCTGATTGGTCAATTTAACATTTTTGGAGGACGCTTTAAATGGGCTTGAGACCAGACTGATCTGCAGAGAGAAAGAGATGAACTCGCCAGATCAGGACGGTCTCGCAAGGGCTAACAACGATCAGCCACATTTAGCCGAATCTGTACGTCAGTAGCGTCACTGGGGGTTTGAGGACATTTCAAGAAAATCTAGAACCAACAGCAAACAATTAGAATAACACCGCTGGAACGGGAGCCATTGCTTATTTATCGTCTAACAATGTTGTTGTATTTTTTCTTCATTTAGATATCGATGAATGTGAAGTGTATGACTGTGGGCCGAACAAATTATGTGTTAACACCGAGGGACGTTACCGCTGTGAATGCAAAAAAGGGTTTGCATTGAGCTCTGACAAACCCAATTTCACTGGGAATATGGGGATATGTGAAGGTAAAGGCATAATTCCATCCATACCATTCATAAATCTGTCTCAACCCTATCAACTTCTGCAGGACATGGAGGCATTTGAGCAGCCCAGAAAACACACTAAAGCTTTTTTTGTTTTCCCCTTTCCTCCCATTGATTCTATTCCCATTTTAGACAAATGTGTGATTGATAAGACAATCTGTGGACATGGAAACTGCAGCCAAGGAACAAACGGACATGTGTGTGCATGCCACGCCGGTTTCAGCAACTACAGCAACGAGACGTTCCTTTGTGTTGGTTAGTTGTATTAGAATTATACTTTAACATACATTCTTTATTTGGTACGGTTTTTAAATAAACCTTACCACTGATTCATTGTATTCCCTCAGAATTAAAGTGTGAGGGGTTCAAGAATGAGATCAATCAAGAGGTATGCATATATATCATACGCTCTTCTCCAACTTTTTAAATCATCTGCCTTCAGCAAATCCCTTCTGGCTGATGACACCCTATAACTCCCATTATCTATCTTTCATTCCTATGTAGGATCCACCAGATGTAAAAAGTGTTCTAAGAATGTTGAGGAGCTACTGTCTGAATCTAAGCGAGAGCGAAACTCCCACCAAATTCAATGGAGACGAACTTCTTGAGGTAGCCCAGCCGCCTTGTTCTTCTGCCCTAATAATCAAAGCTAAATATTATCATTGAAAAGTCTCAAAACCATCACAGCACCCGGTGGTCCCTGGCAGCTGTCCACCACTGTTCATGTGGGCAGACGTGACATAGCATGGCCGTGTGTTTACACTGAAAAGAGGCCACTCTAAAATCTCTCTGGCTCCCTGTTTCCTCCAACATGTTTTCATATTGCTCCCCACCCCCCACCTACCACCTTTAGAGGCTGTTGTCTGCGATGGACAGGCTCCTGTCTGGCGGAGCCATCTTTGATAACAAGCAGGTATCCAGCCTGCTGAGTGTAGTGGAGAGCAGCCTGGGCCTGATCGCGCCCTTCATGAGCCAGAACAGAACGCAGGACTCGACAGATCACACAGGTAATGTGCAACACTGCCCATTGCCTCCAGGTCCCTATAAATGTGTTCCTGGGCATGGTTTATGTTCTGTGTTTATTATGAAAGGCCAAAGCTAGGGTTTAGTCATAATAAAAATAGTTCAAGTGGCAAAACATGACCTTTACCTTAATCACATTGACAGCATTATCATGTACTGCTTAATGTACAGAGGGAAAAACATGCAGATGTTATATCAAAACAACTTGTCGGCCCTCTGTAGCAATAGCCCCATATATAAAACCAGAAAGCAGCAGAATTTTGTATTATTATTTTGAATTTCTATCTAAATGGTATGTTATTCTGTGTTTCTCCAAAATGTCATTGATGGTGGTCCAGAGCTAGAGATGGTGCTGGTTAAAGGTGCCGAGTTCCCTCGGGGCCCAGTGACATTGTTATCTAAACATGCCAAGCTGCAGATGCAATGGGAAACAGCTGCTGGAAAAGATTCCACTTACCCAGGTCATCATCCATACCACCCATTCCATGTTCCATGACCGCTACTGGAACCACACACACACACAGGCAATACAATCAACAGTGTCATTTTAAAATTAATTTGAGGTTGCATCACTTAATTGAGAAAGTGTGTGTGGGTGTGGGTGTGGTTGTGGGTGGGTGTGGGGGTAGGCTTTACAGCCCTGTCCTTGCTGAGCTACTCAACCTTGGAGAAATCCACCATTCCGAAAAAAAACCTCCGGATGAATTCTAAAGTGGTTACTGTCAAAGTTAGTAACCCAGAGACCGCCGCCCTCCAAGAGCCAGTGACCTTGACCTTCTACCATCTGCAAAGAGTAAGAAACATGGGAATATTTATATTGTTCCAATATGTGTACGTTATGTGTATATATGTGTATGTTTGATTGTTGTACATGCGTACTTACAATGTGTTTCTTATGTGCTTAAAGGTTGACTGCACAATTGGCGCATACAACGTATATGATAAAGAAATTCAACTTATAATCGTATTGGTGCATACTTTTTATGCGCCAATATTTTTTGTCAACAATTTGTCAAAATGTGTTCCTGGATCCCATCAAGGCTGTGTAAACCCGTTTAGCACACTGGTCAGCTCTAACCTGTGAAATGTGGGGGTGTCATTTTGCAGAAAGACAACAACAGCCACACTATCTGTGTTTACTGGGACTCTGAGGTAGAGGGCGGGTCCTGGTCTACTGATGGGTGCTACACCCTCCACATGGATGCTAACTACACCGTGTGCTCCTTCAAGCACCTCAGCAGTTTCGCTGTCCTCATGGCCCTTCACGAAATAGAGGTGAGAGTCTTTTGGTAGTCTTGATAGGTAGGTGATGTCAGTCCGTCTGTCTGACCATATATCTCTATACTCATCTCTAACCAGTTGTTGGTCTATTAATACCTTCTTCTTTTTATTTTATTAGCTTTTGTCCGGCTGTCTGATCAATGTTCTGTTTATATTCCTTACTGTTTATTGGTCTATTTGTCAATCTCTTTTTGTATCTTCAGCTTTTTGTCTATCTGTCAAGTCTGTCTGGCAGTCTGTCCATCTAGCTGTCTCTATGTCTGCATAACTTCAGTCTGTATCTGTCCATTTGTCAGTCATTCAATCTGTTGTTTTGTTCAATCTCTTGATCTCCTCCTTCTCAAACAGGACCCGTATGCGATGCAGGTGTCCACCTGGGTGGGTCTGACGCTATCACTGGTTTGCCTCTTCATCTGCATCCTTACCTTCGCGCTGATCCGCTCCATCCAGAGTCCCAGGAACAGCATTCACCTCCACCTGTGCCTCAGCCTCTTTGTTGCCAACCTAGTCTTTCTTTGTGGGATCTCTCGCACAGAGAACCAGGTAACAGTGGGTAGTCCACAGTCTAGAATGTATATAAACATTTCTAAATAGCAGTAAACATTTGTGGCAATGGCTGAATGACTTGGAGCTGGGTGGTGTGTGGAGACTGTGACTAGTGGGGACTGAGTAACTTATGGGTATCTAATGTCTAGTGGGGACTGGGTAACTTATGGGTACTGAATGACTAGTGGGGACTGGGTATCTAATGGGTACTGACTGACTGGTGGGGATTGAGCGAATAATTAGATTTCACTGAATTCTCAGCTCCCTGTATACTGCGTGCGTCTCTGAGTCTCTTCTCCCTCTCGGTCACGTTAGACGGGCTGTGCTGTGGTGGCAGGGCTGCTGCATTACTTCTACCTGGCGGCGTTCTGCTGGATGTGTCTAGAAGGCATTCAGCTTTTCAGGATGGTCGTCCTGGTCTTCCACACCAACTTCCAGACGGTCCGCATGATGGCTGTGGGCTACGGAGTACCTGCGGTGATCGTCGCCGTCTCCGCACTGGTCAATTCCGCCGGATACGGCACCGAGAAATAGTAGGCACATTTAAATAAGCATATCGGTGTAGTACGCAGATGATTAACGGCGGACATTTCTATGGGTTCCTGGGATCACAGCTTGCTGAATAAATCAACTGATGTGTTTTTTTTAGTTGCTGGTTGAACCTAGAAGGTTCGTTCAGGTGGAGTTTCTTCGGTCCTGTCTGCTTCATCATCACAGTAAGGAAAACCACCTGACAACATCTTTTTGTTAACCACTAGAATGTAAAGAACATTATATAATGGCCATCTCTATTGACTTCCAGGTGAACATTTTCTTCTTCTTTATTACCGTGTGCAAGCTGGCACAGAAGTTCTCAAGTTTAAACCCTGACTTAGACAACTTACACAAGATCAAGTGAGTTTATGCGCTCGGAGCTCGTGTCCTTTACTGCTCATTACTTCCGTGGATCTGATAAAGATTACCGGCTTACCATTGCTTCCTGCAGAGCTTTCACTATCACTGCTGTGGCCCAGCTGTGTGTACTTGGCACCACGTGGATCTTTGGCTGTTTCCAGTTTGAAAACGGCCTAGTCATGTCTTACCTGTTCACCATCTTCAACAGTCTGCAAGGGGTGCTGCTCTTTGTAATGCACTGCCTGCTCTACAAACCGGTTTGTACATGATTTGTATTCATCTATTTGAGAATATATATCTAAATTGTTCAATGTCTATATCCAAAACATGTGTATATCTCTGCGTCTGTCTCTATTATTTAGCAAATATACATATTCAAATGCAAACTAAATAATAATAATAATAATATGTTGTTGTTGTTGTTATACAAATTTTCTAACTAAAATAGAAGGAGTCTCTGTATGTATGTCTGTCCTTCGAATTTCTCGACCGTTCATCTGGTCAACTTCACACTTGACGGAAGGATCGCTGAAGACCCAAGGAAGTGTGAAGTTGTTTGGATGAGCGGCTCTTGAAAAAGCTGAAAAGTGCATTAGTAATAATAATAGTAGTAGTAGTAGTAGTAGTAGTAGTAGTGTATATAATAAGTATAATATAATTTCCTTATGTAATTTCTTGGACAAACATAATTTATATACAAAGACAAATGGGATTCCCTTCACAGTAGCAGTTTGAATGAATAACTACTCTTACGCCCCCTTCAGGTAAGAGAGGAGTATGGAAAGTTATTCTCCAGTGTCTCCACACCACAGAAGAAGTACTCAGAGTTCACTTCCTCCCAGTCAAGCAGACCACAGGTGAGAAATGTGAAGGCATCTACAGTATTAAGATTCAATGTCTAGTAGCTCCGGAACAAGAGCAACAGTCAAGTAGCACGATTGGCTAATAAATTAGCTTTTTCACTTTTACACCAGTGACTTTTACACCATTTTACTCCTGGCAACGTCACGCCATCGAGGCAGAAAATAGTTTGCACACTTTTGCATATTTTCTTTCTTAAAATTGTGATCATATGTAATAGTCTTTTAATATGAGTATAACACCCTAGTTGTAATTCATATACGTTGTATAAATATTTTGTTCTTGTCATCCCGGAAATCCCACACAATCTGCTGTCTCTAGTTAAACTATGAATCAGATAATGGCTGCCAACAGGCTCCTTGTAGCAACATTTACATCCTCCCTTTGTTAAATAAAGACGGCTAGATTTCCCCACTGCTGACAGGACACTTTAATCACTTCATTACCCCGAATATTAATGAGTATGTGAGTGGTTAAGCTGGAGGTGGGAAGATTCACTGTGCACTTTCCCCCCTGTCACAAGAGCGAATACCGGGAAGATAATTATTGAAGGCGTGCGTTGCCAGGTTGAGCATCTTGGTGACTTGGAGTCGAGACAATCTGCATAAAAACAATATCCTTAAAATGCAGTCTGCTCTCTCTCTTCCCTTCAGAATTCCAAGAGTATCCAGAACACTGGGGAGTCTCACATATGAAGTGCAGTCGGAAGCCTGAAGCTTTTAGAGTGGAGCTTTGTATGTCCTTGGACCCCCCTCCAAGGACTTTGGGGAGTAGTTCATGTTCTTATCCTCCATATATTTTATTTTCTGAATGAAGATCTATGTTGAAAAATGTTGCCGTCCAACCAACCAGCTACTAGAGCTGGTTGGTTGCACTGCAGTGACGAAAAGCCCTGCTGTTTTCTTTAGCTTATCCAGATATACTTTAGGTTCCCCCCTCCCCTCTCACTCTCCCACTTCCAGATCATGTTTCAAATGTGGTGTGCTTGGTGTACTTTCTTGGTGTACTTGGTGTACTGGTGTACTTTCATTAATCCATGAATGTAAATACGATTTCTGACCTGATTCAGTTAGGGATTCTTAGTTTGACCTTCATCCTCTGTAATGACAATCTTACAAAGACAAGCCTGTTGATGGATGTTTTGTTTTTCGGTGTTCATCTTATGGTCAATTTTGTTTGTTGTGTACAAAATTGTTACACTGTATATAATACGCTCTCAATTCCTTGATTGAAATTGGAAAATAGGATACAGAAATATGTTTAAAATGTACATTTGTGTTTATATTGTTATTTTGTATAAGGCGTTTATGCTTTAATAATGTATGTATGTAATGCCAAAATGGAGTCATAGGATTGTTGATCAAGCTCTATCTCCACTGTGAAGAGACTCTGTAATAAGGAACAAAAAGACGAGGAGTTCTGGATATACACTGAGGAGTACCTTAATAATTGAATCATGAAGATATACATTTTAGCCCTCCTGATGTAAGATGTTGCTTTAATGCTGTTTGCGGTAGCCTTGAAGCTCTGTTATTTACCCTTTTGAAGGCTCTTGTTTAGACGATGGTGCCAAAGACTTTTAAACATGTTTGCTGCACGTTTTGTCCTTCAATGTGCGAAGGACAAATCATAGCACTGCTTTCCTCACTTGAAGTGGTGATTTTCCTAATAAATAACACAAACGGGATTGCTAGACCTGTGCTATGGGACCTCTGCAAAGCTCAATGGATTGACCTGAATTGCAGGTGAAATATGAGTTAAGTTAATAGAACATAATTACCTTTTGAGGTAAAGCCTTAGGATTTATGATGACATTAGTATTTTTGTTATTTTTAGAAATAGTAAAGAAATGGCCATAAAAGGTGAAACAGATTAATTAAATGACTCAATTATTTGTGTATGTGTATTTGATATTGGTTTCACTTTGTTTCTCATAATTCAAAGAAATAGAACATTTGTAAAATTAGACATTCACTTTAAAGTAACCTGGTGTCTATAAATTACATGATTACAATAAATAACAGCTCAAAAGTATTAATTTAAATGTTCATGTAAAAACATATATATACACAATATAGTACATTACAATATGAGATGAGATGAGGATAATTTGATACTACTGGAAAGACAGCAGTCAAAGCAGAGGTACAAGTTCTATCTGGAAAAAAACTACACCCAGAAAGTAAGAAGTTTTAAAAGTCTAAGGAAGGAATAGAGAGAATAGAGGTGACGATAGATTTTGTCAGAGTAAATAAAAAGGTCATTATTCCAAACTCCTTTATTGATTTTCTCACCTTGACGTGATATTCACTCCTCTCTCTCTGATCAATGTCCATTATTCCATCCCTCTGCAGGAGCCCACTAGGTTCACCTGGCTCAGCGAGAAGTCAAAGCAAGTGAAATAAAGACCGTATACACCTTTTTTTATACATTTCTATTGTGGCTGAGTTGACTTTCGCAAGGCCCAATTGTATAGAAGTGTGTTACTATAATGAACTCTAAAATCAATGTAGGGATGTATTCTTTCTACCAGTAATACTGAACAATGTAAACAGAGGAGGACATTTTCTTGAGCAACAACAACAGAAGAGATAAACAGAGGGACCGAATAGTTAACACAACAAAGTAAAACAAATAAAGGAATGAAATGACTGAAGGTTACATGAAACACTGGGAGACATTGAGGGGGATAACCAAGTGAGAGAGGAGAGGGAGTGAAAGAGCCGGAGCAATACTGTGATGTGAGCAAGGTAGGCAACTATTCAGACCAGAGCGACACACGGCTACAGCAGGTGGGCATCGCTCTTAGCTTCTTCTTTATTCTCCATCTAAAAGGTAATTCCCATCCCTATTTTTCCATTCACAGAAATCATCCTCTATTTCTTCAGCTGTTTTAATTGCGTTCATGTTCAAATACGTAAGTAGATATATACACTTTAATATAGTAACTTTGATGGACTTACATTATAAAAGATAGAAGCCCAAATATATCCACTGTATAGTATGGAGGAGATCTTTTGATATTTATGTAGATAATTTATTTAAGTGAAATAAATAGGTTTGTAGGGGTGTGTTGGGGACGTATTGGGGGATGGGGGATGAAGCAGGGGCATGACTTCTTTCCTGAAATAACCTCAAATGTTCAATATAATATAGAGCTAATATATATACTGATGTATTGAATCGAACGTAATGTATGAATGTCATCAGTCTATTAAGCAAAATATGTATGTATATACGTGTGTGTGTGGGTATGTGTGTGTGTGTGTGGGGGGGGGGCTGAGTGCGTGTGTGTGCATGTTTGTGTGTGCATGTGTATATTATAAAAGAACCGCTGTACAAATGGTAGGAGGGGCGGTTATTGGATTGCACTGTATTTGTTATGATGGCTCCTTCTTTTCACTCCCTCTTCCTGAGAGAGAGAGAGAGAGAGAGAGAGAGAGCCACAGTAGAGCTTGTTGACACAGACTGAGGCAGGCTCCATTAGTCCCCCATCAGTCATCCATCTGAGGCATTTCAACACAAGATTACTTGATGGGTTTGACATGATATTTGTTTCTTTGGTCATCGGCCCTCTTCCTTCTCCAGTCCTGAATCCATTAGGCAGAGATATTGTCATTTTATTCAAACTCCCAGAGAGAGTGCACAAGCAGCTGTTTACCTATTCTCGCAGGTGTGTCTCATAATATAATGTTTATATAATGTATACTGTATATATTGTACATGTATTTACGTGTGTGTGTGTGTGTGTGTGAGAGAGAAAAAGAGAGAGAGAGAGAGAGAGAGAGAGAGAGAGAGAGAGACAGGATATTATGGGTGTGAGGTCACAGCACACACACGTAGACAGAGGTGTAAAAACAGTTTAAAAGTGCCCATACTTACCCTGCCATATGTTCCTCTCTCACCCAAAGCTGGCAAGCCAGAGAGGAAATCAGACGTGTGAGTGTGTGTGTGAGAGTGAGTGTGTGTGTGTGTGTGTGGGGGGGGGGGTCCTTTTTCATAATGTATTGTATACACAGCATACAATTTGGCACAAAATGTAACACATGATTTTTGCCAATGGATGTTACTCACCCCACACACTTTCAGAATACCAACTATAGTTAACACATAGAGGTCAACTCATTGTTATTCTACTCACAAGCTCCGTGTCTAAGGGAACTATGAAGTGGGCCATCTCAACCAGCAAGAAAACTCATTCTGAACACTCAGCCCTCTCTCCCACAAATACTATCTCACTCTCTCTGTTAGACACCTCACACAGCACCTCTCATAAACAAAAGCAAAACACATCAATAATAACAGGCAAACACACCACACTAAAAAAGTGATGACGGTTTATGCAAAGCCTAAAGTGGCTGAATATAAAGTAATAGAAGATGGTAAAAACATAATCAAAATGGGATGGAATAGTGAAAACATTTGCTGAGAAAAAAAATCTATTTCAATGTAATCCGTTTTGATGTGAGGTGACGAGAAAGGTTTGATAAAGCTAACCCACTTTAAGTTTTAATTTTATTGCAGCTCTAATATTGCAAACTTGAAAAAACCCATTCAAAATGACCAATCAATCCACCTTTTTATGTCCAAATTCTCATCAATACTCAAAGCCATTTGAGGCTAGCTGTGAGTGTATTATACTTGGCTTGAGTCAATCATCATTGAAATAGAAAAAACAAAACATGATAACAAGCAGCACTATCAGTTCAGATTTTTTTAGGAAAGGAATCTCTGGTTTAAGATACCCACACATTTAATGCAATATAATTACACTGTTGATTGCTGCAGATCAGTTGACATGTTTATTTTAAACTTCTTTCAAACCAAACCTTTATTAATTCTCCCCATAGATCGCACTGGAGAGTGAACAGCTCCCTCGCGACATCATCATGGCTTTCTTTTCTTCCCACAATGCACCGTTCTCTCCAAACGGCCTGTCAGAAACCAACTGTACTGAACACCTTCCTCGCCTGGTGCTAAACGCCAGTGGCTGCTTGAGTTTCCCTGTGAGAACTTCAAGCCTGGGGATGTCCTGCCTCACCATGACCTTAGGAGCTCTCTCCAACATCACTGCCCTGGGCATACTGGCCAAGTCCCAGGTGCGCTTCCGTCGCCAAACCAAAGCACCCTGCTGTTAGCAGGGGTGCTGCTTCTGGCAGACCTTGGGGGTCACATGATCCCAGGGGCCTTTTGTATGTATCTGCACATGGCGCCCGATCAGAACCTCGACCCCAGAGAATTGGCGAAGTCCGCCGGCACAAAGGTCTTCTGTAGGGTCTTCGGGGCCAGTATGGTTTTCTTTGGATTGTGCCCATTGCTGCTGGGCTGTGCTATGGCCGCTGAGCGCTACGTGGGTATCACTGGCTCGTGTTCGTCTGGCCGTGATGCTTCTGTCCTCCCTCGCTCTGTTGCTCGTGGTGCTGCCCCTGCTGGACATCAGTAGTTACACCTCACAGTTCCCAGGAACCTGGTGCTTCTTGCCCATCCACGGCACCCGGTCCACGGCCGACACCTGTCTGGCCCTGGCCTTCTCGGGTCTGGGACTCGCAGCCGTGCGGCTCTCTCTGCTCTGTAACATCCTGAGCGGTCTGGTACTGCTGTAGGCCCGGGTGAACTACAAGAGCATCAAGGAGAAAAAGCATGAACCACGGTCTAAGCTACGCACCTCGTCTTCCTGAACGTGGGCCACCTCTTGCTGCTCCTTAGATGTGTAGATGATGGCGCAACTGGTGGCCATTACTGTGGTTTCCTTGGTGTGCTGGAGCCCCTTTCTTGTGAGTGTTGCTTCATCAATACTTCCTTATTTAAAGATTAAGATATTGCTCAAGGGTACTCAGTTATTCCATCATCTGAAAACTGCTTGTCTGTTTTAGATTATTATAAAATAGAATAAATCAGTGGCTGCCATAAAGTCTGATAAAGCTAGAAGTTAAGAAATCACTTAGGGCTCTGGTAAGTGTAAAGACAAATTTATATTTAGTTGATTAGATTATTTATCATCACCGAACAATAAGAAAATGTATTGTGTCCCTCCCGCAATAACAGATCCACATCCTTGCGTCAGCCATCCTCAATGGTCCCGATGTAGAGGTTACAGAAGGGAAGAGTTTGCTGGGTTTACGCATGGCATCTTGGAACCAGATCCTCGATCCGTGGATTTACATCTTACTAAGAAAAGCAGTGTTTGCTGTGCGTTTGAAACGAACTGCGGAATCACATGTTAATGAAGTCAATCGACAATGACCTAGGCAAAATTGTGGACAATTGTTGACTAAGTGATTGTGGGGTGTTGTTTTTTGTTTGTTAGTTATTTTACTTTCTGTCAACGACTATTGTGGCACGGCATGCGCCACAAGCGAGTGCAAAGACTACGCTAACAATAAAGCATGAAATCAAAGTTGAAGTTGTGTTTAGTAGGTGAATAGTTCGTATTGCACCTGCAACATTCAGAGTTAAACTAAAGCTACTGGGCGGGGTTTTTATATATCGATTGGTATATCCCATCCAATTGATTTCAAGAACAGCTTGATGGGCGTTCAATGCATCCAATGGCTGAGCGCGCTGAGGGAGCGTGGGGGCGGCGCCTCCGTTGCAATGACACCATTCAATATGGAGAACCAAATGTAGCCTGGTACTAACTTAGCCTGATGTTTACCATTTCTCGTTGATTTCGAGCACATTTTATGTCCATTAGAAGTTACACGAATATCTGAAAATCTATCTTCAAGACACGGTCATATGCTTTTGGAATATTTGTTGATAATGTACGTTGTGTATGAGTGTTACCAAATCCGCGATGACATTGAACTGAGAAACTACTGCAACACTTGCAAACTGTTCACCCTACTAGTAGTAGATATTTAAACTTCGAAGAACTGATTTGACGTGGATTTGATTTCGCCGACGGTGTCTTTGTGACCCACGTTTACAAGTTGCAGAAAAGTCACATCGATCAAGTTCGTTGTGTGCGTAGGTAAGTTATCGGTCCTGAATCTGTTCACATGTTTATTTACGTAAACTAGATTCGGCCAAACTGCATAGCCTTCATGTCGATAACTTATAACGTCTTGTTCCTTACGTGAAGCACCGTAAGGTACTCCACATGATAGACGCTAAAACATAACTATTTTATCTATTCACTCCTTTTTTGTGTAACCCCTAAACGTGTATGTGCCCCTTTTAACATAATGCAACATCAGTGATGATGATCTCACCAAGTAAGCCCCCCCACTCTCTATTTCTGCTCATTTTAAAAGAATGCGTAATGTGGCTAGTGCCTCAGTCTCTCTGGGTACTCTGGGTCTGCTGCGTCTCTTCGGGGTGTCCTGGTCATGGAGTTTAGCAGCAGGCATCGGGGTCTACCTTGGCACAAAAAGTTGGAAATACTTCTACATTGCCGCCCGCACTGCCAAACGGGACATGAAGTAAGTGTTACACATATCACGTGGAAATAGAGTCAATAAGGTCCTTCTGTGGCTGTGACCCTCTGACCTTCGGTACATTTTTCACCACCAATATCCAGGGGCCTTTACGTGCTCTTGCGAGTGAAGATGGCCTTGTGGCGCCACATGCGTAATGGAAGCAACATTCCCACCATCTTCGCCGAGACGGTCAACCTCTACCCAGACAAGCCCGCCCTCATCTATGAGGCCACGGGTGAAACGTGGACCTTTACCCAACTGGACCAGATTTCCAACTCTGTGGCCCATTGGGCTCAAGGTCAGGGATGGGTGTCTGGGGACGTGGTGGCCATCTTCATGGAGAGCAGGCCGCTACAGGTGGCCCTCTGGCTGGGCTTGGCCAAGGTGGGGGTGGAGGCGGCCCTGATCAACTTCAACCTCCGGCGCGACGCGCTGCTACACTGTGTCGGGGTGTCGGCGTCGCGCGGGATCGTGTTTGGCACCGAGCTTGTTGATGGTAAGACCCTCGAAGTGAATGTCCACATTGAGGTTGTGTTTTGTGGATTTAGCTTCTGGGAGGTTGTTTCGTCACAATGGCTTCAAACATATTCAGCAGATGGAGACAGAATGGGCTCAATCTTTGGCAGGAGAATAAAAGGGTCACAATTGTAGGAAATCCAAAAGCGCTGTATGTCAAAATCACATTTATTTCAACTCAAGAACAAGGTTGTAACAAGCAATTTTTTTTATTTGGTAAATATTGTGACTTCATCTTTCATCCAACAAAGACTATTTGATAAATATTTTTTAAATATAATATAATATTAGTAAAGGTGTAATTCTTGGTAATTGTTTTTTATATTGGCATTCTTTTTGTAACATCAGTCTTTTTATTATCATCATGAGTTGTAGTGGTCAAATTGTGCTTTAGCATTCGTCTTTACAACATTCAAAATACCTGTCTTCACTCACCTTCCTTTATGGCTGTTGCATCCCACATGACGTTTAAGGGATGGTTAACAAACATGTTTTTGAACAATCTGTGACTAACCTTCGTTTTGATGTGATCATTCCTGACTTTCAACAATCTTTCTCTATGCCACCACACCATCATTCTGCCTCTGGGCTATCATTCCAAAGTTCTTGAACCTTTAAGAGTACACTCTTTATTTGTGTGAGTTCCCAGCATGCACTGTCACTTTCCCAGTATTTTAACTCAGAATTTTGTGTGCAGGTTACAGTATTATTGTATAGATTAAGGATATCTTCAGTAAGCTATAGTTGACTTGTTTGGACTTTAGTTCAGTATTTAGGCTGACTAATACCAATTAAGCAGATACTTTTATCCAAGCTATTTATCCTAGCAATCATGCACCATGTGTATGGAAGAATTTGTGAGGATGTTAACATTACAATAAAACATCCAAGTCCAAATCCTGGATAAGGCTAAAAAAGAGCTAAATTACAAATATAGGATACATTTATACCAAATGCAAGGACATACTTGTTTGCAAAGACATACAGAAACATATGCAAAGCTTTTCCTTAGGCTTGTTTTTCCTTATTCTATACCTGCTCTGAGCTGTGTGTGTTCCCTTTGTCTCCCAACTGTCCCGAGACGTATAACATTCTGACTTCAGAAGACAGAGGGTCTCTGGTCCCTTACTATTTGTCTACTGCAATACATGATCCTGTCTGCTGATGTTGATTCTGATACTTTTTCCAAATGCTTTTTTTATTACATCACACCTATAATGCCACAATACCTACATATGACATAAATATGTCTGAAATGATTATGACATTCCTAGATTTCAAGTATTGTTTTTGTGGGTTTGGAAACTTTCATCCAAAGCATAATGGAAGAGTTATATGTATGAAAGTGTTGTTTTGAGCGACCTTAAATGTGTTGAATCAACACATGAAGATTTGGCAGTGTAGTTGTAATGTGGTGGGGCTTGTCTAAACAAACACCACCTGAAACAACCCATCCCGTCTTGTCTCTTGCCCTTCTATCTCCCTGCTGTCCCTCCTTTGTGAACATCAGCCATGCTGGAGGTGAGCTCCTCCCTCGACCAGTCCATGACACGGTTCTGTACCGGAGAGCTCGGCGCCGAACATCTGGCCTCGCTGGGTGCCCGGTCCCTGGACCCCATCCTGGCCTCCGCCTCCCGCCTCCCGCCTCCTCCCAGCGCGTCCCCCAAGGGCTTCAATGGTAAGGGCCCCCCACGACCCCCCACCGAGTTGAACCCGTTGGCTCGTTTCACTATGGCTGGAAAATGTGTGCAGGGAGTGCAGATATGTTCTACACAACCCGTTACTAAGAATCCTAATATCCTAATACCGCGTAACTAATCCCTCTTTTAGGATTCAGCTCAGTTATCCCATTCTGGGTTTCTCGTTGGGTTTCTAATTAGACTTTTTCTTTTATAACCTTCTGGTTTATGTGTTCGTGTCCGATCATATGATTGCCTGGCCGATGGTTTTGAGTTCATGTTTGTTTGGTCTTCATAGTAATTCTTGGCGTTGTTCTTTACCTTTGTTGAAGCAGTTACGTGTAGAGGTTAGCCAACTGATTAGGGTGTGTGCTCTCTGAATCACAAATGTCCTTTTACTGCTCTGCAGTTGTCCTTGACATTGGAAAGAGAAGTGAAGGGTCATTTGAAAAGTCTGTGACCAACCACACACTGTGTTTTAATGTTTATGACGTTTCTTAAGGATCCCCATTAGCTGTTGCTTTTGCACTTGGGGTCGACATGAGAACCCATAGAAACAAAACAACCGAAAAGAAAAAGGAACATTTCGATTTTAAAGACACTCTTAACAAATGAATATACAAAACAACAAGAACCACTTGCAAGATAAGGGAAAACAAACAAAAAAGCACTCACTTTCACACATAGTTCCTGGTAAATTATTGGGATAACCTTTCAGGCACTGCAAAGGGATTTTAACTATTCACACATGCAGCAGCGATCAGGAACATCTCCATCTCTTATTGGTATCAGCCGCCATAAAACCCGCGGACTGAGAGGAGCTCCCTCATTACGGAATCTGTCCAGTTTCCAACCATTTCTTAAAAAGCAGCTTGTTTGTGAACAAAATAGGCTGTATTGATATTGTTAATGACTCACCAAAAAAGCATTGGCGAGTTAATATAAACAGACGCAGAGTCTTGTGATTGGTTCGCCTGCTCCATGTGAAAGTGTCTTTGGATGGACGTAACCCTTTACATGCCTCTCCTGGCAATGTTACTGCTTCCTCACAACACAGTGATCCGGAAATGTTACTAGGTCTTGAGTGGGAAGATTTCTCGTGCAGATATCCTGGGCAGTAGATCCCTGTTCCCATTCACACATGACCCCATGCAGGAAATGTCCCGGAAAATTGCAGGGAAAGACTGCATGTGTGGAAGGGCCTTAAAATGATTATACAGTACACACAATACGCATACATACACCCAACAATAAATACACACAAATATACATACATACACTATCCAACAACAAAGTGTGTGCAGCTCTAAGTTATGACACAACATTCAACATTTAGTGGAAGTTACCAAATAAAACCAATTATAACCAGTGTCATTGACAAATTATAACCACTTATTCAAACACAGATGCTTGATGCTAAAAAGTGGAGGGTCCATCTCAGTTGTTTTCTTCTTTCCCAATGTGCTGCTCCACTCTCCCCTGCAGACCAACTGTTTTACATTTATACTTCCGGGACCACAGGGCTGCCCAAGGCTGCAATCGTAGTACACAGTCGGTAGGTTGTCCAGCTTTACACACAACCGTTGCAACCCCTGTTAGAACATCACTCCTGTACGTTGATTGTTTGTTTGTTTGTTTGTTTTAATACAATTTGTTTGTTCACGGACAGGTATTACCGGATTGCCGCGTTTGGGTATTACGCTTTCGGCATACGTCCTGATGATGTTATTTATGACTGCCTGCCCCTCTACCACTCGGCCGGTATGAATAATAATAACAACAGCAACTAGCCTTTAGCTTTAGATGTATACTCCAGAGTGTATGTCGGGCCTTTATGTCCTCACTGTCTCTCGTGTGTTGTTACCCATCAGGTAACATCATGGGCGTCGGTCAGAGTCTGATCAATGGTGTAACCGTGGTCGTGAAGAGGAAGTTTTCTGCCAGCAATTTCTGGGAAGACTGCATCAAGTACAACTGCACTGTAAGAAAGCACAGTAAAAAAAACAACAACTGTGTATATATATATGTGTAAATATGATTCTGATGTATATGGGTAGTTTGTCAATGAAATGGACACATGTTACAGAGTTTTGCATATTTCCATTTGAAAATCGATCCGTGTTGAACACTTCTTCTTCCTTTCCTGTACTTGCTGCTGTGACCCCCACCCCCTTCCTTTCTTGGATTGATCAAGCGCACCTTGCCTCATCCCTCTGTAGGTGGTGCAGTACATCGGGGAGATCTGCCGCTACCTGTTGTCCCAGCCCATGCGGCCGGCAGAGAGCGGCCACCGCGTGCGCCTGGCCATAGGGAACGGCCTGCGCCCCAACGTCTGGGAGGCCTTCACCGAGCGCTTTGCCGTGGCCAAGATCGGCGAGTTCTACGGCGCGACGGAGTGCAACTGTAGCATCGCCAACATGGACGGCAAGGTCACCGCGCGTGTGCGCGTGTGTGCGTGTGCGTGTGCGTGTGCGTGTGTGTGCCTGTTTATGTTAATGAATGAGTACGGGATAAGAGAGTCTCTGCGCTTTGTGTCCTACCAGGTGGGGGCGTGTGGGTTCAACAGCCGCATCCTACCCAACATCTATCCCATCCGCCTGGTGAAGGTGGACGAGTACACCATGGAACTGGTCCGCAACAGCCAGGGACTGTGTGTGCCGTGTCGCCCCGGTGAGCGCGTGTGTGTGTGTGTGTGTGTGTGTATGTGTGTGTGTGTGTGTGCACGTGTGTGCGTGTGCGTGTGTGTGCGTTATGGAAGTGTGGCTCGCTTTGTTCTGCACAAGTGTGTTTTCCATTGGTTTGCCGAAGCCACATTCTATTGATCTGCATGCCTCTGTTTGCGCTAGGCCTTAGGTCAAACAAATGTCCTCAAATGTTTGTTTTGCTAGGCGAGCCCGGACTCCTCGTGGGTCGTATCAACCAGCAGGACCCGCTGCGGCGCTTCGATGGCTACGCCAGTCTGGACGCCACGCGGAAGAAGATCGCTCAGAATGTGTTCAAGAAAAACGACACGGCGTATTTATCAGGTTACAGCACTATTTTTGTATTCCCAAACGACGTTGGCCTGTTTGTATGAGCTGTTTCTAAAACAATTCCAAAACAACGATTCCAGTTCACTCGCACACGTTTGAACAGTTTGTTCATAAATGCCTTGTTGTTGTTGTTGTTTTTTTTTTTATCCACATTTTTTTTCATGTCGAAGAAAAATACATCACACGCCATTTTTTTTTTTAACCGCTAACTCCACGTCCGCATGCAAGCGTTAAGTCACTTAAGAGTCTTTTCGTATGGACCTCGTCTCTCCGGCGACGACAGGCGACGTGCTGGTGATGGACGAGCTGGGCTACATGTACTTCCGGGACCGTAGCGGGGACACGTTCCGCTGGCGCGGGGAGAACGTGTCCACCACGGAGGTGGAGGGCACGCTGAGCGGCCTCCTGGACCAGACGGACGTGGCCGTGTACGGAGTGTCTGTGCCAGGTCAGCGCATACTCTTCATGATGATGATGATGATGATGATGATCAGCGTGAAGTGGACGTTTAAAACACACGGGACCTCTGCTTTTGTAGTATATTTCTGTGTAAAAGAAAAAAAAGATGTATTCTCAATTACATATTTAATTGAGAATACATACATTTGAAATATTGTTCAGTAAATCTACTATATTTAGCGTGTTGTTGTCACAAAAGCGTCCCGTCCTAGGTTTTCCATGGATGTTTTGTATTAATTTGTGTGTTGCTAAATGAACACACTGGGAGCATAAGCAGCGTTGCTGACTTTTTCTTTCCACTGCTTCCCACTGGCCATGGCCTTCCTGCGGTCATGATTGTGTATAAAGGGGGCGCTGGCACTCTTTGCTCAGCCACTGCATGTATATTTATCTATTTTTTGAGGTGGTCCGCGCACATGAGGTGGTCCGCGAAAGGTCTTGATGACAATTTAGTGGTACACCTAAAGATAATAAAGGTTCGGAACCACTGGTCTAGTGGTTAGGGTGTAAAACTCCAGCCTCGTGAGACCATCCTGATCTTGCGAGTTCACATTCTGTTTTTCTCTCTGCAGATCAGTCTGGCCTCGAGCCTGTTGAAAGCCTTTCCCAAAAATTACAAAATTATGGAACCAATCAGAGCAAGGGAGAGGGAGTTTCAGTTAAAAACGTACAAGGAGCGCCACAGACTGCATGTGTGAAATAACTAACCTTGTTAGCCGAATTACTGTAAGAAGATGAACAGGAATTTCCGCAGAAGGCTTTTCTCAGAGGAGAATATGTTTTTGAATATGAGCAAGCACTTTTCTGTTTCTGTTTGGCTGTTTTTTTTTTAACAACATAAAGCCGCGACCATATTTAGGAAATCAATTGCTTCCCAGCCAAGGCCAGACCGATTCATTAATTCATCCAAAACTTAAACTTGAATATCTGGATGGTCTCCCAAGGCTAGTTTTACGGCTCCCAGCCAAAGGGTTCTGGGTTCAAACTTGTTCGCAGTCTACCTGTAGGCATGTTAAGCAAGATGCCTTAAGCCCAACCTGCTGATTAGTTATATTGATATGGTACGGTAAATCTCTTTTGGATAAAAGTGTCTGCTAAACTGCCAATTGTCCCTCTTACTAAGGTGTGGAGGGTAAGGCGGGCATGGCCGCCATCGCAGACAGCTCCGGCAGTTTCAACTGTAAGACATTCCTGAAGGAAGTTCAGCAGGCCCTGCCCCCGTACGCCCGCCCAGTGTTTCTGCGAATCTCGCCACAAGTGGATACCACAGGTACGGTATAGTCACCATACAAAAAGAAAAAAAAAAGCCTTTGTCTGCTTTAATGAAAAATAGAAAAAGCAAGTATTTTATGAAATTGGCCTTACTGAAAAGTGCATCTCCTCACTTTGCCGCAGGGACCTTTAAGATCCAGAAAACCAGGCTGCAGAGGGAAGGATTCGACCCTCGTCTGACCACTGACCAGATCTACTTTTTAAACTCTCGAGCGGGCCATTATCAACACGTGGATGAGGAGCTGTACGGTGCGTTGCTGGACGGGAGGATGTCTCTATGAGATCACGGAGCACTTCAGGCCAACAGGCCAGTTGTACTGTACTGTACTGTACTAGAAGTAGAAGGAGAGGAGTTGCAGGCTTGTCCTGCATATGCCTCCTGTGTCTTTTGTAGACACAGCCTGGGTATTAAACATCACTTTTTTCAGGGATCATTTACCAGGAGCCCAGGACGAAATGGCTACTTCAGCTATAGGCAGCAACGCAACTGATTCATTTATTTTTTAACACTGAATTAAAACCATTATCTGAAGTATGTTGTGCTCACACTATAGACCTGACAAACACCTTGCTTGATGCACAAAGTGAAGGTCCTGTAGGTCCTTTAACAGGAAATGGGTTTCAATGAGAATATTTGTCTTCTGGGTGCAAACGCTAGAGAAGACAAACAAAGCTCTGAGGGGAGTTTGACAACTTTTGAAATGCTGCCATAACAGGTTTTTGTAGGTAAAAGCAATACTTGAGCATTGTATTTTGGAATTAATAACGTGCGTTTGTATAACACTGATGGAAGCAAGGGTTGAATGCTGTTGCATATCCCTACTTGATCAAAAGATAACTCTAATGGATATATTGGGGTTTTTTTAATACCATTTTAATACCAACGACAAAATTAAACCCACTCAACCTGTATAAAATACCTCCAATTATGTCTTGGCACAGGTCTTCAAAAGCAAGTTATGTGTTTATAATATATTAATTGGAAATGTCTCTTTTTTCTTCTGAAGAAAAGGAAAGAATATGGATGTCAGTGATAATTCTTTATTTGCAGATTTGTCACCCTAATCATATTGTCTTACCATTAGGGTAACTTCATAGGAATAAATCAATTCTTTATTTCTTTCGGATCTGGATCAGATTCGGAATAGATTTGTTGACTGTGAGTCATAATAAATATTTTAAAACCTAACCACCTGTGTGAAATGAATGCGCACTTCTGTTCACAATTTGATTTTACTTTGCTGAGGTACTCGCATGCATATGTATACTGAAAAGGCTATCATGCTTTTTATTCAGGTAATAGCAGTTGCAGATTTTTTTCAAATGATTATCATTGGACTTTTTTTCCAACACTATACCAGATCAATGAATCAGTCTGTCGACAGGGAGATCCTCGCTGGTAAAACCTTCAACGGGTGGTCCTTGCAGGCGCTGCAGAAGTACGGGAAGGCCCTGGGGGTAATGATGCCTGTGAAGGTGTAGAGCGGGGTCCTCTCCCCGGGGTCATAGAAGGTCACCTTACCGCGGTCCATGTCCAAGACCACTCGGACCACCTGAGGTGCCTTGCTCATGGTCAGGGGCTCCCAAGGCGCGGTACAGGCCTTGTGCTCCCTGTTGCGAAACCGTATAGTCCAGAAGCCCTCGGCCGGGGTCAGAACGTGCTTCCCCTTCCTGTTGATGGAGTCACTGGCCACGCCCACCACCCAGTAGGTGTTGTCCTTGACATCGATGTCCCAGCTGTGGCGTCCAGAGCGGTAGCCCTCGGAGCCCAGCATCTCGGCGCTTTTGTCGAAGCGCTCAGGGTTGTCTGGGAGATTGAAGATTTGCGTGCAGGACTGCAGAGAGGTGAGGTCCTCTGACAGGGAGAAGCAGCTGGCGGCTGTGTTGGGGTCCAGGATTACAGGCGCTTGGGAAAGACATGCAGAACCAAGGGATGAGTAATGGAGGTCAGAGACAACACACCGATGGCAGCCAGTGTCACTCAGCAGCTTAACTCACTGTATTGAATCCTCCTCTTCATCTTCTCCCACACTTTGTATTTCAGGGAGCCGATGTGTTTAGCCACGTCGACGAGTGATCCCGGCCTCAGATGCGGGTCCAAAGGCTTTCTCAAAACTCTAAAATAGGAGGTGTTAGAATAAGGCTTTTTTTAAATACTTCCATTTTATCTTCCATGTATTGCCAGCATAGATTTTCTTAGACCTTTGATAGGACTGCAGGTTGCATACCTTTTGATCGTATCTTTGTAATTCTGAAAAGTAAACGTAGGGAAATAACTTCATATAGGTACATACAGATCACACATGTATTCAAACATATAGTACATCAACATTGTGTCTGTTTAGATTACTTTTAGGAAGGGGATGTCTGACAATCTCATATCCTGCTCTGCAGTGTAGATGGAGTTGGTGAGGCATGCGAGCTCGCTGTTCATCTCCTCAATGCTCTGGTTAATCATCCCGGTCTTATGATCCACCTCTGCCTTTAAAGCACCCAGTCGGGCTTCTTCTTCTTCTTTCAGGAACTGACGCAACCCATCAAATTCCTCTTTTATTTGCTTCTCTGTGTGTTCTGCCTGCATCTAGAGAAGGGGTGGGGAAGAAAAACAATCAGTTATTTTATTTCCTGTTTCTGTTGGCTCAAGGGGTGATCCAGTTGTTGTGTGTTTTGGATGTTGCGCAGGGTACCTTAATGTGCTCTGCCGTGTGCTCACAGATTGCGTTAGCCTTCTTGTATAGCGGCAGCTTCTCTTTTAGAGCCAACAGTGCACTTTTCAGTTCCGCCTAGAAGGTCAGTCACAAGGCATCAACACTTTTAAGAAAGGGTCATACTGGCATACTGGCCAAGCCGTCCACAACAATGCGGGCCTTTCAGCTGCACACACTGTTCCACGGCCGCAGTCGCCCTGCAAGTTAAGCTGCACAATGCGGCCAGAAATTACATTGTTGAACGTACAGCGCTGAACCCTAATGTCATGGCAACGTCAGAGGAGGAGGGGGGGGGGGGACTTAAGAGGATAGAACTTTAGAGGACCTCCGATGGCATTAATGGAAACGGGGTTCCTAGGATTCTTTTAAAGGAGGCATAAGCCAGGTGGGAGAGCTGGGTGAATGTGGCTTCACATTTAGGATACCTACAGGGGAGTCTTGTTTCAACCACCTCAGGGGTTTTTAGTGTGGCCTACCAGATATATGAATCTATAATTAGACTGATTGATTGCTGCCCGGAGCTTCAGACATGTTACTGTTATGGGGTACGGGAGGATTACGAAGGCACCAAGGTTGTATTTCCTGGGCTGGAAAATAATAACACAACAATAAATTCCAATGGCAGTTGTGTTTAGCATGCCTCTAACGCAAACAACCACTCGAAATGACAATAAGCAAAACCTATATCCATTGAATTGATTTACATATTTGTAAATCAAGTGAAGTTTATTGTACATGATTAAATCAGGGCCAATGTAATTCCTGTATATATGTAGTGCTTTGAATAGAATAATAATATTATTTATTTCATTTAGTCATTTAAAGCCTTTTATCTTATTATTTTTGTATAGCATCAGTAGCTAAGAACTGATAACAAAAGTCAAAAGATTAATGGTATAATTTACAAGGTATCTGAAGATAGACTTTGACGGACACTTAAACCCTATCCTAGAATACATGAACAAAAACAACACATTTATGATTATATTACCTTGCAATCGAGAGCTCCCTCTCTTAAGGCGTAGAGCCTATGTCCACCGTGGCCCGGAGCTTTCTCACATAGTTCACAGATAGGTTCCAAGTCTTCCAGACAGAACAGCTTCAGCATTTCCCCGTGTTGCCTGCAGGCCTCCGGGTCATCCCTGCTCATGCCCTCCTTGAAGGACGCGCAGGGCTTCTCCAGCATATTGCTCACCACCAACTGCTCCATCAAAGAAGCACTTGCTACGATGGACAGCGAGCCGGCAGTGGGAGTCACCAGTGCCTCGGTTGTCGCAGCTGTCTTTAAGACGGGTTACACACGACCGATGTTTGCAGGTTAGCACCGATTAAGAGTATCGCCACAAATTGGACAGGAAAGGTTGCTGTGCAGATGACGGCGTCAAGTGTCCTCAGTGTGTTCAGGGGAGGACCACCAGCTAACGTTACCCATTCCCCTCCCACGACCCTGAAAGGCTATCTCTATAAAAATCCTGGCGTTGTTCAGGAATAAAAGTGTCAATTGCACTTCTTCCATGGCATACCATGTGTTGTGCTGTGTAATGCCAGGCATGCGTGAGTCTTGTATTATAAATAAACGCCACACTCAGAATAAAGCCCAGGGGGCCGTCTGTAACTTGTTTTGAGCGGCACACGAATGACATCGGAGACGAAAGTGAGGGTCAATTATTTGAACTTGAGGCATGAGAATAGAGAACAGACGACCATGAAGCGCATGCCTACTTTAGGAGGGGGGGGGGAAATAGTATGACAATCTATTTATCATACACTGATGTAATAATTGACAGATCATGGAAAAATAAATACCTACAAAGTGAAGGTATAAATAGAAAGACAGGTTTATTTGGGTTAGGGTGAGTGGACCTGGGTTGAACTCTGCTAACCGTAGCAACACGGTTCAGTTGGCTTTGGCTAGCAGCTCTATTTTTAAATTTGTCAAATGACTATTTTCCATTTTCAACATCATCAAGAGTCAAGCATGACTTACAGGATATGCAAACACAATAATGGGTTATTTTCTTTTTCAATATTCACCTTGCTTTTTCCGTATTCATTATTTTAAGTGACCTTAAAACATAATATGGTTTATTATAATTCAACATTTAAAGCCTGATGGATTGTTTTCATTTGGACTGCATTTGTTGTTCAGTAATCCGTTGAGCAGGAAACCGCTGAGGTAAAAACAGTTGGGGGTAGGGTCCACATCTAAATAAAATAAAAACTATAAAAATAGTTTACACGTTCTGTGGAGTCCAGTTATAGTGTTTGTAAAGTTAGTGTTTATTAGCTCATTAGTTTTTTGCTTTAGCTAACTATTGTTTGTTTCAATGTTGTGTTTGTAACCATGACTTATTTATATACTGTATAAGCCTATTGAATGTATAAAGTTGTAATGGAATTACAAGTAATAATATATAAGTAATAATATATAAAACATAAATGCAGTGAACATTGTATGGAGTGATCATCACTCTGCTAATGTTTAGTGTACAAAAATAATATGAAATAGTACTAGGGATGTTTACTATGTTATATAGGTCTAGATTTCATTCATCATGTAATAATGGGAATCTGATTTTTCCACAAGACACTTTATTTGGGTATAATAAACAGGAATGATAATGCACATGATTTTCTTTCTCAAAAAACATGACAGACAGGTGTGAAATGTTACATATATAATCATGTGTAGCAATCTTGTTTCCTTAAAGACAAACAGCAACCGATTTGACAACAAGCCAATGCAATTCTGTGCACACCAAGTTTCCGTCATCTACAAGTTAATAATAGTCAATCTTGTTGGCTAAATACAATACCAATTTAATTTCTACCCAGGTGCCAAGAGGCCAAAGTGAAATGTTGTTTTTACAGAGCTGAAATTTCCAGATAATCCACAAATCCATAAAAAAAAACAATAATAAAGTGAGAAGGGAATGTACTTCACAACATTGCAAGGCATTTAAACATCATTTTACGATTAGGTGTGTGTGTATGTACATAAATCAACGTTTTAGGTGCCTTCTCACGTTGACCTTATAAAGTCTCTGTCATCTTAAATACACTTTGAATTCCAGTGAAAATAATGTCTAATGTATGAGTGCTTGTTTTCACCTACAAAAGTACAACTATTTCTTAAATTCTTGATTTTCAATTAATTTCAAGTTATACAGCAAAACAATTTTTGGCCACAGAAGCATGTTTTAAAAAAAGAAAAAAACCTGCTCTTCTAAAGTCTACCAATTTCTTGCAATATCTTTAGTCAGAGTTCATCAATAACTCTTCGGGTTCGCTACATGGCGCAATACAAATCACATTAGCTTCCTGTCGGAGAGGTCAGTTGCGCGGCCCGAGCGCTGGTGCCTGACCTCCAGATGCTTGCTTTGGACTCGGTCAAAGTGCTCCAGCAGCTCGCGGTAGTCCATCGGGGCGTGGGAGGCCCGTCTGGCCGCGACCTGCTGTGTTCGGGGCTCCGTGGACGCGGGGTCGTCCGCCGTCCTCAGGAGCTCGGGGTTGGGCACGCAGCGCAGGCGGTGGGACAGTAGCTGGAAGGCCTGGCTCTGGGGCAGCAGCATCAGCAGGCCGTACAGCGCCTTGATCAGGTAGGGGTTGTTCTCCACGTCCAGCAGCTGGAGCCGCAGGTAGGTGAAGATGGGGCTCTCGATGAGCTGCACCAGTTTGTCCACCTCCATCAGGAAGTCCACCGACACCTCCAGGTCGCCGAACTTCTGGATGAGGTCGTAGGCGTGCCGGTAGTTCTGCGTGAGGAAGCACAGCGACACGGTGGCCACGGGGTTGTGGCACCAGGACCGGTACAGGCAGCAGAACAGGGCGCAGCTCTCCTGGGTGTGCAGGTCCTTGAGCTGGTTGCGGAGCTGGAAGAGCTCGGCGGAGGTCAGTAGGATGGTGTTGAGCGTCTGCACCATGGTGGAGGCGAACTTCAGGTCCTCCTCCTTCAGCAAGATGTCCGCCATGGAGTGGAAGATGTTCTCGGCATGGAGCAGCAGACACAGCTGCCGGATGATGAAGCCACCCCTGTTCTCCAGGAGCTTCCTCTCCAGGCTGAAGCGCCGCAGCAGGTTAATCATGAACTTGTAGAAGTAGGAGTTCATGCTGGGGGTGGACGGGGAGGAGTCCACCGCTTTAGAGCCCCCGCTGGGCGTGTGGTATCCTGGTTTGGCCCCCGTCATGGTGGGCACCTTGAGCTCCAGCCGGTGGTCAGTGCTGTCACAAGAACCGGATAAGTCTGTCTGGCCAGCGGGTGATGAAGCGATCTCCGCCAGCACTTCCAGATCCTTCAGTATGACCTCGTCAGACTCGTCCGACAGGGTCTTCAGCAGCATGGGGAACAGGCTGTCAGTGTGCCGGAACATCTTCCTCGGCGTCTTGATGTACAGGTGGTACAGCCATTTTAACACAGCGATTCGGGTCATCATGCCGGTGGAGGAGTCATGGAGATGGCGGTCCAGCACCTGAACGATGCCGTCCAGGTCCAGGGACACGTGAGGTCGGTCGGCACTTGTCTGGGAGAAGAAGCTGATGTTGCTGAGAGCAACGGATTCCTGTGAGGCGTTCAGCAGATCGTTGCTGTCCCCCTCGGTCTTGGGCTGGTCCTTGTGAGGCGGCGATCCAGTGGCTGTCTTGTTCTCCTCCTCCTCCTCTTCCTCCTCCTCCTCCTCTTCATCATCCTCCGGGGTGATCAGCTTCATGAGGCTGTGGTTGCAGGCACTCGCCGCTTCTTTGGTGTTCTTCTTTCGGTCGTCGTAGGAGAGGCAGGGCAGCACCGCCGTGAGGATACCAGAGGAGTACGGGAGCAGCACCCTCCCCGAGAGCTGGATGAACTCCCTCATCCAGGTCATGGATGTCAGCTGGATCAGGTCGTTTGTAATTTTGGTCTCATCTGCGACCTGGCAGTGAATTACCAGAATATTGGCCATCTCAGCAAATTTGACACTGGACGGGGTCTTCTTGATCTCTTTGAGGAACTCCCCCAGGACCATCTCGCACATCCGCCGGATCTCCTTGCTGTTGTCTCCCAGGATCTGGAACAGCCCGTCCAGGATCTCGGGGAGGTAATCCAAGAGGTGGATGTCTGGCACAGACTCCAAGACCAGTATCCAGGAAATTATGAATTGACGTGCATATTGATTGTTGGAGTAGATCCTCTCTCTCAAAAGTGGTACAAACGCTACTAGATCAAATTTATTACTCTCCGTCACTATATCCTTAAGCAATCTATCCAGGAGTTCAGATCCACTCTTCACATTGGGGTCGGGATCCGCGGCCAGCTTGCTCAGGCCATCAAAAAGCAGGTTAAAATGAGGCAGTACAGCTCCTCTCGCTACCTTGACAATGTTGTAAAGGGCCTCGCAGGCATAGTATCGCAGACGGCTATCAGAATCATTGAAGCATGTAAGCACGGGTTCAATCAGTTCCTTCAAATACAGACCCGAGTCCTTACCGAGAGCTATGGAGCAAGCTGCCAGTCCAATGAGACCTCCTTTGCGACTGTGAGGATGCTGTGACAGTGCAAACTCTGAAGCTAATATTTGGATCACGTGCCTTATCTGAGTAGAGTTGTTCTGGGCCACAAACTCACGGACCAGTTTTTCGATCTCTAATGCGGCGACTTTCCTCTTTTCATACAGTTTATCATTCAGTGCCCTGACAATATTGGGCGTCAAAGGGGAAAAGTCCTTCTCCGTGTTCATATTTCCAAGTTGTGGTTACGCTGCACTCAGGCTGAATACTGATGATGGCAGGCAGGTTGGACGCCTTTAATCGCCTTTAAAAAATATATTGGTCTTGTGACCGAACCAAAAATGCTTTGATAACGGAAATCAGCTGACTCTTTACTTACTCCGGAAATTACGTTTCGATTGTTACTTTTATTTTGGTCCCCTTCCTTCCGTCACAACAGTTCCATCTCGCAAATGAACTGTTCCTGCCGTCTAAGGAAACCTCTATGCTTTCTAAACTAGTAACATACGTGTCTATTCATTTTTGACGCAACATACATCTAAGCATGCATTTTAATCTAGAAACGGTGAGAGCAGATGCACAGCAATGTACAAATGTATGGATGTAATTTCTGGATTTCAAATGTATTAATATATATATAGGTGTTATAACGTTATTCGCCTCACACATTTAATGTACCTATTTTGCATTGCGAGTAACTAATAATAACGCTAGGAGCTTACCAATAATAACAACAAATATAATTATTTTCAAGAGTTTTGTCTTTTTCTATTTGGTAACATAATTAAACGTTTATTTGTAAAGGCCTACGTAAACTTTCTATATTCCATTATTTCTGTATTTAGTCATTTTAAATTGACATTGTATGCAAACATTACGATAAAACAATGGTACAAGCTATACATGTTTCACGTTGTGATGTTGAATGATAAGAAGGAAATCTATAAATAGGGGAAAACATTTTTAGGTTAACGGATAATGTTCTGAAAGTGAAAGAGCAAATGTCATTCATAAATCTGCATATAGGCCTATTTGTGTTACATTTGTGTCTTAACATTCCTAATTGTAACTTACAAGGTAGGGAAAATTCTGTTTACTAGTACATCCATTAAACTAAGAACTTAGATACAGCCTACTATAGACATATATGTTTTATTACATTCTCCTTTTCCTTTCTCACTCTTGGTCAGATTGTGGCCAAACATTGTAGAATTGCCTTATATACGACTTGTTCTTGAGAATATTTCTGAAATAGTTACCTGCTTTACATTGGCAACAGACAAAAACAAATAACAACCTATTATTTACTTCAACAGGCTATGTTTGTATATGTGTTAGTGTTGTCACGATACTGGATTTTCTAACTTCGATTCAATACCTTGAAAAATATCGATATTCGATACCATTTTCGATACCACGGGGAAAATTTGACACAAC
>JAOPJO010000088.1:5797478-5811130 GCA_027123675.1 Molva macrophthalma
GTGTGTGTGTGTGTGTGTGTGTGTGTGTGTGTGTGTGTGTGTGTGTGTGTGTGTGTGTGTGTGTGTGTGTGTTTTTGTGTTTGTGTGTGTGTGTGTGTGTGTGTGTGTGTGTGTGTGTGTGTGTGTGTGTGTGTGTGTGTGTGTGCGCGTTTATATATGCTAGATTGAGAAGTTAATTCGTCTAAAAGTAAAACTAGTCGTCTAATCGACTGTTGATCGATTAGATCCACTATCCATCAAATCAACCATTCTAATGTGTGAAAGGAACAACATCGACTTGTACACGGGGTTGCTGAGGCCGTTCTGGGGGTTGCCAGCCCCATGGATGTAAATTAAGAATGGCCACCCCCACCTCTGTCGCCGTGTAGCTTACACACTCTTCAATACGTACCCTGAACACGTTTTTCCAGGCCACCATGAGTCCCACTCGGTCGATGGTTGAGAGTGTCGTTTGGATAGTGCTGTGCTTCTCGGGCTGCCCTCAGTTGAATCTCAAGTGAATAGCATTTCTTTTTTAATGCATCGTTTTCACTCTTCTGTTGCGATATCTCCGTATGGAGGACGGCGGAGCAGTCATCGGCAAGCTTGCTTATTTCAACTAAGGCTGCGTTGGTCAGTTGTTCCAAAATAGTGGCCAGATTAGTTCTGAAACTTCTATTTGTGGTGTCGCACATCATGTTGACAAATTCGCTGTATATTTTCTGAGGGGAAATCCTTCAGATCGAGTGGACCCAACGTTACTTCTGAAACAACTGACTGGAAGCCTGCTGCCGCAAGGGATTGTGGGAAAGATGCTATGTGTAGGACTGGTCCATGGCATGTATTCTAAGAACGGACTGGTCGATGATTAGGTTATTTTAGTCTTCGTTCTTACCATTGGTAACTTGATGAGATCAGGCATTGGTAGCACTTGATAACATTTGCATGATAGTAATGTCCATAGACGCGCAATGCCATTTTAATACAATTAGCCTATAGGCTATATTATTAAATCATATTTGTATGTTTATTATTGTATAATAATCTAAATGTATTTTGTAGTTCATATTCATTATTTTCTAATCATTTTTTTTATTTTTTACTGAATACATGTAAATGTTGTAGTTCACAAAATATGACAATATGACAACATTATTAATGTTATGACTATAGGAATATCTTTTTGGACAGGGTAAGCATTCAATAATATACTTCCTAATGGGCAGAATGTGAATGTGACTGAGGGAGAAAAAAAAAACATTCACACACAATGTCCTTTTGATATAGCACACAAAGAAGACATGTAAGAAACATCCAAAGTGTAGAACAATATTAATTTATTTTCTGTCAAAAGTGATTGACGGTGACAACTGACAAATTATAATTGAGTGACAGAAATGTGTGTGTTGGTGGTGGTGGTGGTGGGGGGTCCTAATCTAACAGTGCAACTATGTCTGGCTATTGATTCACCGCTATACGAGTGTACGTCCACCCCATCCGCGTGCACGGCCAGGTGCTTTTTGAGATTACAATTCTTGGTGAATCCTTTACCACACTGACCACAGACAAACGGCTTCTCCCCGGTGTGTGTGCGCTGGTGCATGTCCAGGGTGCACTTCTGGATGAAGCCCTTGCCGCAGATGGGACAGCCGTATGGCTTCTCCCCGGTGTGGGTTCGCTGGTGCGTGTACAGGTGGCCCTTCTGCGCGTAACGCTTCCCACATAGCGTGCACCTGAAGGGCTTTTCCCCTGTGTGGCTCCGCTGGTGGATCTCCAGCTGGCTGAAGCAGCGGAAGCCCTTTCCGCACTGAGCGCAGCCGAACCTCTTGGCCGTCTCAGCATTCCTCAGCAGTCCGTGGATTCTCATGTTCTTGGCTGGGCCCAGGCTCTTGGAGGCCGCGTTCCGGCAAACTAGTGTCTTCCCACTAGTGTCCATCTTGTTGTTGTTGTTGTTGTTGTTGTTGTTGTTGTTGTGTGAGGCAGGTGTTGGCCTAAGCAAGGGGTTCTGATCGCATTGGGTTTCATGGAACCCTGCTGGTGCAGCCGCAATGGATGAGGCAAGAGTCTGGGTGATGGAAAAGCTGGGAGTGAACGGTTGTACACTTGAGGCTGATTTTTGATGCATTGGAACATCTGACCTCTTCTTCTGAGGATGTGTTTGTAGTTCTGCTTCTCCTGTTGGAAGCATGGAGGTATATGTTTACACATATAACAAATATAAATACTAATTGTGCTTGTTTACCATTTCACACTTTTGCTCATCTTATATTTTATCAGGATACTCACTTGTTTCAGTTTCTATTTCTTGCTGTGTACTGCTTTCACAATTCTGCTCTTCGGGTGGCTCCTCTTTAATTACCATGACTTCAGGCTGTTCTTTTGATTTGTCTGTGAACCGCTGGGGGGAAACACATGACATGATCAGCTGACTAAACAGAGGCCTATCGTAAATCAGAGTGGTACAAACTAAATAGTAAAACTTACTTGATAAAAGCTTTCTTCATCTTCATTACTTGTCTCGGCGGAGGGACATATGCTTTCCCGTGAATTTTCACTAGAGTATAGGAGGCAAACCAATGATGCAGTTAACGTGTGGTTATTGCAAGGTGTTATAATCTAGTAATATGTACATATGTTGTTTAATCTACCTACCTTTTTATCGGTTGTATTGTAACGCCACCAACTAATTCGCCGCAAATAATTTCTGAATCACATGTGACTGATCGTCCCGCTGTGTCCTGCCGGTGTCCTTGGGCAATCCAAAGCAGCTTTTCCATCAACTGCAATTTTTCTGTAAGTGATGCAATTTCATTTCGTCCTCGATTAATCTCTATTTTTAGCATCTTTGATTCGATCTGGACTAGTTTACCTATTTCCAATACAGCTGTTTTGGATAACGCATCCATGATAGAGACAAGCTGTGAGTGAAAAGAGAAAATTGTCGACATGATAAAATAGTAGCAGTTAGTATATAAGAAGAGGGTTGTTACACTGCGATTACTCTCGGATCAAGCAGTCCTATTATTAATCTAAAGTCTGATTTGTGAGACTAGGCTACACTGCGATAGGACAATGTCCTACTTGAAGTAGAGCTTGCGTCTACCAATTGTCAAAAATGCCATCGTTTCCATCTATCGGAGCGGAGGAGAATCGCAAATGTAGGACCAAAGCAGTAATAACCGTGTTGCTACTAAACAGCAACAAACTCGCTTCAACGCAAACGTTTGCTGCCCCATCACTGCTTCAATACAACCTACTGGTGTCAAACCACGTGACATTGATTAGGTGATTACCGACTTACTGATCATTATAGCCTACATTGTTAGCTGAACGATGGCCTGTGATCTGACAAAATATGAAAAAGCAACCGAAATTCCTTTTGGGTTCTCATGTTTTGAGGATATCACATGATAACGATAAATACATATTAACAATTTAGACCTATGGGCCTACTCAGAATTAGTTTTAATAAATTGCACCGGCTGTATGTGGCCATGAGATAGCGCAGCGGCGCAATAGTTTCAACAAGTGAGTTACTCCTTGAACATTACTGGTTCGCGACCTCACTGGCTTTAAACGTCCGACGACTTTGATTACAATATACAAATACTGCTATACGAAAATCGTGTCTTTATTTCTAATATTTTGTAAAAGAAAAGAAAATAATTTTCATTTATTTTACTTAGTCAATTGTCTCACAATGCGTCGTCATTTTAATCCCCAATATGATTGGCTAATGGAAGTAGTTCCAGGAAGTAAACTAGTCTATTCGATTTGCCGACAGAAATTTCAAGCCTTCAGCATTACTCCAACCAGGTATGCATTTTTTCTATGGGAACTATTTTATTGTTCGTAGTGTTCGGTCTGGTTGCATCAGCATGCGTTTTATGTGTTGAGAATGAAAGAATCGTGCTTTAACGCAATTTCACGTTGACATTAAAACATACGAGATGCATGAGACCTCATGCACGATAGGTGCATGAATGGATTTTGTGGAGTCAATTTGTTTATAACAGTGAATGTTGAACCTCCATTTAACCCATTAAGTGCATTTTATTTGACCAATAACGTTAAGGTGAAACATGTTCGCTATTATAAATGAATGTTGAGAGCACACTTGTATTCTGTTGCAAAATGAGCTCTTGCAAAACACTTTCCGAGATGTACTTCCTTGTGTGATGGACGTTATGCTGTAACACACCACAACCATTTCCCTTTACTCAGACTTCAATACAACCAGGTAGAAGACTCACCTATTTCTTCCACCTGCAGGTAGCAGAGCGGTTTCCAATGGCAGCCAGAAGAGTTGTGGTGTTCCCATCCTCAGCGGAGCTTGGCCCGGTGCTGGCTGACCTTGTGTCATCTCGTGCAGGGAAGGCCATTGCCTCACGTGGCCGCTTCACCCTGGGTCTCTCCGGTGGCAGCCTGGTGTCCATGCTGAGCAAGGAGCTGCCCGCTCTGCCCAACCTGGACTGCAGCAAGTGGGTGGTCGGGTTTTGTGATGAGCGGCTGGTCCCTTCCGATGACCCAGAGAGCACTTATGGGCTTTACAAGGTAAAGGCCTACTCCCAAGTTGTTTAAATGTGTCATACTTCACTTCAATACTATACACATCACAGCACTGAATCTAACAACAATTGTTATGTGTGTGTGTACCCAACCCCCGGATCAGAATCAACTGTTTACCAAGATCAACATCCCAGAGAGTGCGATCATGGCCATTGACTCGTCGCTGCCAGTGAACGAGTGTGCAGAGGATTATGCTCGTAAGCTGAAGGAGGTACAGCCGGAACATCATTTTTTTCCAGATTCTCCCGTACTTATCATCAGTATTATTGTTCGTAGGCTTGGTAATACAATAGTGCTTTGGATCTATTGAATACGGCAGGTGTTCCCCGGCAACGACAAGCCCGTATTTGACATGCTGCTGCTGGGAATGGGCCCTGACGGCCACACCTGCTCCCTCTTCCCAGACCATCCTCTTCTGGAGGTGAGAACAATGCTCAGCAACACTGTTGTGAATGTTGCCAGGTAAATTTAAAGGATTCCTGCCAGTTCCTGACAGTTCCTGTCCAATTATCCCACTGTCGGGATATGAAACTATAGAGAAGGTGTGTCTTAATTGTAAATGCAGATTGAAAACCCTAACTCTCAGAGCGCTTAGTTTTGGCTCCAAATGAAGGGATAATGAGTACACGCATGTTTAAAGAGGCACGTTACAGTGTGCACTTTTCTCCAAAGCTTCCCGTTCAAAACCGGTCATTCTAGAACCGTAGACGGGAACGAGATGCCAGTGTGCAGCTAACCTCAACCCTAGCATTAAACATGGCACAGTAACGGCCTGCTCATAGCTCTTTCTAAACCTGCAGTACATTTAAAGTCTCCATTGACTTCAACTCGTATTTTGCTAACGATAATATCAAATTGAATGTAAATTAACAAAAAAATACATATGCAAACTATTTTTATGTATGTATGTTTATAAACCCTCTTTGATAAATATTTCCCAAAATATGAAATGCATATTGATTAACAAAGTTATTCTGTTTTCAGAAGGGGGGAAAAAAACAGCATTGGAAGTAGAATCTCAAATGTCTTTCAATGCAAGCCTACATATGAAACAGATTGTATTGCCCACCTATTCATTAAGGCCATACCACCCATTGGTTGAGACTTTTTGCTGTGGTTCCTGATTATGTGCCATTCCACAACAATATGTATAATCTCTGCCCTGCTCAGTCACTCCCTTTCAACTGCCACAAAGCCAGTCTTTGCCCTTGAGAGTGCATGTCTCTCATTATGGGTTCGCATTACACATTTATGAACAAAATGTTGCCTTCTATCACTGGAACATGGCTTAGTTAGATATATGTTTTGGTTTGTGTGCTGCTTTTCATGCATCCATTTTGGTGGCAGTGTGCCCTTTTGCAAAACTATAGTTAGGAGTTAGGGCATCTTGATCTGCAGACATTGGGGATTGACCCTAGTAACTTTCGGCTGGGACTTAAAAAAAAAACTATAGGCACTACACTATCCTGTCCCATGATTCATATAAGAGAATTGTTATGAAAGGTTGTTGTTTTTTTGCATTGTATTTTCCCCCTATTCCAGGAAACTGCAAAGATCGTGGCACCCATCAGTGACTCTCCCAAGCCCCCACCACAACGCGTCACCATGACCCTCCCCGTGGTGAACTCAGCGCGCTGTGTGGCGTTCGTTTCGACAGGTGGCAGCAAGGCGCCCGTGTTGAAGGTAACTCTAACTAATTGTGTAACTAACGGTGTAACGTTCTCGTAGCTAGTTGTTAAACATTGTTCTTTTGAGGTGTATATCAGTATGGTTGTGCATTACATTTTTTGTCTAAGCGACGGAGAGATATTACGTTAGTTTATAACAGAGAATCAGACAGAAACACTGTCCAAATTCATGTTTATACGGTGTGTAAACATGTGTTTATACAGTGATTACACAAGCGATTAAAATCACTGACAGACGATAAGCAATGGTGACTTCTGCATCTGTTCTTTTTGTATCCACAGGAAGTGCTTGAGGGCCGGGTGGGCCCGGCGTTCCCTGCAGCCCGGGTCTTGCCAACTAAAGGAGAGCTCTTCTGGCTCATCGATGGCCCTGCTGCAGCTGACTTGACTATCACCGTAGAGAAGCCTGGATCAGGTGCACGACTTTAGAGTTTGCTCCTTTGTTGCCTGGATGACTAAGACAGAATGTACATTTTGTTAAATATGCAAGTAACAAACAAAGTTTCAAAGTCAGTCTCTAGGAGAGAAGGTGTGTGTGTGTGTGTGTGTGTGTGTGTGTGTGTGTGTGTGTGTTCTGATCACTTGGTCGAAAGCTAGTCTGAACTGAAAAATGTCAATTAAAGTCTTGAAGAACGTGTAGTTGAGTATATTTTACTTTTTTTTTTTTTACTAAATCACGATCATTCATGTACTTTTGGCCAGTATAATTGTATAATTCCAGTAGTAAATCAAACTGCACTGTACTGCAATAGTCCACCCCCTTTAAGAGTGCATTGGGACGTCCCCTTTAAAGTACAACTTCGCGGTGTTGTCACATCCGAGGCTGCAGAGAATATTAGCGTAATAGCGATGGTCTTGTAAACCTAGAAAGGGTCATTTGTAAGCTATATCCGTAGCTACACGACTGCAGACACCTCATCTTTCTTTAATTTATTTTCCTGGTGTATTTTGCAATGCACCGCTTTATCTCTCTATACGCCGCCCTGATCTTCACATACCTAGCGTGCAGACCATCTTGGGGATATTTTCCAGAGGAACGATGGAGCCCCGAATCTCCTATTCTTGCCCCGCGGGTTCTTATCGCCCTCATATGCCGAAACGCAGAGCATTCTTTACCTTACTTTCTCGGGAATATTGAACGTCTTAACTACCCGAAGGACCGTGTAGCTGTATGGTAAGTCATGAAGTGGATAACTACAACTGCTCGATGTGCGAAGTAACGGTACCGACATTAGTCAACACATCACTTGGTTACTGACACGTAGTGGAATAATTTTCAGTAGGAAAAAAACCCAATTATAATGGTGTGCGTTGCCTTATGTCTGGTCAATCTAACTTAAATGTAGCGCATAGTGTATGCTGTCAAGGGTCGTAAACTCTTCCTACTACGTTCTACTTCATATATTTCGTCCTGACAAGTGGCGAATTCAAATGAATAGTCTTTAGATCCATGAATTAACACGTGAGCTTAAATATGTTGTAACCTCGGGCCATGTAAAGGCACAGCGATGAGCACCTCCAGTCTCTCTGCGAGCAGCGAGCCGTTTATGCCTAATGTGTATACGTGGAGGGGCGATGGTGGGGACCATTGTCTATAGCCAGAAGGGGTGCTAATGAAACTTTTTCAAAAGTGGGGATCTCTTCCATTGCCCACCTCTCAGTGTAGAAGAGTCCTAGCTTCCACCCAATTTCCACACACACCAATTTCTCATTCAGTGCTCAAGTTCGACACTGTTCCAATGCATTGGTAAGCCTGGATTCATTCAGTGTTAGGTCCTGCATATAGGCTCAGAAGATCCAAACCAAGTCTTGTATATATGACCCTAACCCATTTTAAATTGATTCGAGTTTTACCTTTTTATTTTTATTTAAATAATTTAAATAGGATACCATATGAATTGACAGGAGTGACAGGAATGTCTGGAATGGTATTTGGTTTTATGCACACAAATGTTTAAAGAGAGGAATCATGGCACTTCCTTAACTTTCTCAATGCACAGCACCTGTGAGCTGCAAGATGTTCCCTCAGGCAAATATGTCAGTAGCACTTTAATGCACCCATGGATACCAGGCAAAGACTTATTTAAACAACCAAATGTTGAAAGCTTAATGGAGGGCGATTAATGCTTTAATGAGATTCAGTCACATTATTCTTTGTTTCATCCGATTTCCCATCTTTTCTCGTTTTATTTGTTTGTTCCTACAAGTTTATTCTTTTATTCAAAAAGAGGTTCTGGGTGGAACCAGACCAGCACAGGTAGCTGTGGCCTTTTCCGAGGGAAAATGTAAACTACTGTCACATCTCGTAAACATTGTATGCTGAGGTCTTAACCAAACCCTTTTGAATACATACCATTTGCTTCTACACGCACATGCACACACTGCATGCAGGCCTACATCCTTTTAACACATGGAATAGCAATGCAAAAAAAGATTTTCTAGAGAGGGGAGCACGTGGCAGAAGACGGCTGTGCGGGAACGGTCAGGGGGGACTGGCGTTTGGACAGCCGGGGCGAGGGAATAGATTGTTTAGCGGGAAGCTGCAGTGTTCTCACGGGCCCGTGTGACATCAGCAGTAGGGAAAACCTGGCTTGGCTGTCTGCCATCCGTAGAAGGCTACAAAGATAGAGAGAGAGAGATTTTGTCGAGTTGTAACATGATTCCCCGCCCCCCCACCCACTCTTCCGCATAGAGTGAGAGAGCTAGGCGAATGGAATGACTAGGGGCTCAACATGTGGCTTGATTTAGAATCCACACGGCCTTCAATCGAATGTGCCAATTTGCCCGAGTTGTGTCGACGCATTGCACACATGTACACACACCCTGCCTTTTTGTTTTCTTGTTTTCCGTCCTCAGATACTGCAGACCTGGTAGTTTTACTTCTCTAATGTCATCTGGATCATTGCCAAGAAGTAGATCATATTCTAGAATTAAGATAACCAGAAGCACCACAGCGTGATAAAAGTGTATTCTTAGTCTAGTGGCATCTATATTCTGAGAGCTGTAGACGATATACTAACACAAAGCCAACTGGGAACTATTGTTATTCGAGCCCCGTGGTTTATTCTTTCAATCAGTTCATGTCTCAACTCGAATCCGGTCTGGCTTCAGTGCTAAAGTAACACCATGCATTCAAGTCTCTTACTGCTGGCCCCTCAATGTGCAGCTCATAGCCTTCTTTCCAGTATTGATGGAGAGTGCTTTTGGTTTTCCTGTGACAGGGTGGCAACGGATCACAACGAAGACAACACCACATCCATCCTCCGAGACTGGCTCACCAAGGTCCAGAACCTCTACCACTATGTGGAATGGAGGCCAAAGGAGCAGCCCAGGTCAGTTCCTCGAGTCTAGCGTTACATAGGAGTTTGTCACGGATCCTAATAAAAGGTGTTCACGTTCCTTTTGTGTTTGGGTGTCTGTTTTTTGTGTTTTGTTTGTCAGTGAATATGAGGACGGGGACGGTCCAAAGCAGTGGACCAATCTCCGCTACGCCCACGTGATGAAGCTTCGCCAAGCAGCGCTGGAGTCGGCCCGGGAGATGTGGGCCGACTACTTCTTGGTGTGTGTGTGTGTGTGTGGGGGTGGGGGGGATGGAACATTTTGCACATTATAACAGATGGTGTTGTCTAGGGTTGATGGAGAATGGGCACAGCGGCAGGGTTTGGGTCTTCTTGGGTTACTTTCATTACAACAAAGCGGTCCTGATGAATGCTCAGGTCCATGGCTCTTTGCCACAAGTGTAATTTTATCTCTATGAAGGGCATTCTGACCCACTTTTTTCTCTCCTTTGATTCAAGTTTCAAGTAGAGTTCAAGTAGAGGCCAGTAGAACTCGCCACAAAGCTCAACTCAAAACTAAATCCTTTAAGGCCGTTAATGTATTCCAATTTTTCTATAACCTAGCCTAAACCTTTAGCGTTAATATCAGCAGAGAGCATATGTTCTTGGAATCATACCGCTTTCTTTAGAAATTCTAAGCCTTACGGTTTTGTTGTACGTTTGTTTCTTCTCAAAATCAACGTTTCTTTTGAAAAAGACAGCTTTCTCAAACTATTATTATTTATTTTTTTTAGGCCGTGGATTGTGACAACCTCCTCATCAATCCAGACGTCTTGTGGAAGCTCATCGGAGAGAACAAGACCATCGTTGCGCCAATGCTCGAATCGCGCGCCGCCTATTCCAACTTCTGGTGTGGTATGACTTCCCAGGTACTGTGTGTGTGTTTTTTATTGGTTACGCGTGGGTTATTGAATGAGAAACGGGGGGGGGGGGTTGTTCGAATGGTAATCCGAAGCGTACAGGGGGTTTCGATCGCCAACTCCCTCCCTGCTCCAAAATAACCTGTATCTGGATTCACTCTCTTTGGATGAAAACATCTACTAAGTAGAAATGAGAATTCTACATCTGTTTTTGTTTCTACTCCTATCATCATCTTGCAGGGTTATTATAAACGCACGCCGGCCTACATTCCCATAAGGAAGCAGGTGCGGAGGGGCTGTTTCGCTGTGCCCATGGTCCACTCCACCTTCCTGATAGACCTGAGGAAAGAGGCCTCCAGGCAGCTGGCCTTCCACCCGCCGCACCCGGACTACAGCTGGGCTTTTGACGACATCATCGTGTTTGCCTTCTCCGCTCGCATGGCAGGTATGGAGGATTAGTTACCACGCGTTGAGGGTTACACCGCGTTTGCGTTGTGCCGCGCTCATCACACGTTGAAATGTCAGACGGTGTTCATTGGATGTTGATGTTACACCACGGTTGTCACATGTTTCTGTTAGACCGTGTATATCCTTGTATATGTTTACGTTAGGCCTTGGTTATCCCATGTTTTTGTTCGATGTTAATCACATCTTGATGTTGGGCCTTGGTTATCGTTTTGTTAGATGTTTATCACGTGTTTATGTTAGGCCTTGTTTACCACTTGTTTCTGTTTGATGTTTATCTCATGTTTATTTTAGACACTGTTAAGAAGGTTACACCTTTTTTGTCTCTGTCGGACCATGTTTATGTTAGACCATGACAAAACGCTACATATGTACATTACCTGTTATTGGTACTTATACCAAAATTTGAATATATGGGCTTTTGCAGTTCTCCTGCAAAAGCCCCCTTTGACAATGAATGACTTGTGACTAAAGAAACAATAAACAAATGCCATTTGTGGTTATTTTGTTTTTGCAGACGTGCAAATGTTTGTATGTAACCAAGAGACCTACGGTTACTTCCCTGTTCCATTGCGGGCTCACAATTCACTGAAGGACGAGGCGGATAGTTTCTTGCATTCCTTGCTGGAGGTTAATGGTGAGTGGCACGCATTTGACCCCACGGTGGCTTCTATAGGTGCTCTCTTGTTCTCAACGTTTTCGTGTGACTTCCGGCTCCCAGCATGCATTTCTGTTCACCACTGTTTACCATTTCTGCGTTCATCTTCCCCTCTCACTGCGTAGTGCGACACCCCCCAGTGATGCCCTCGAAATACATTCCTCCCCCCACTAAACAGCCAGACAAACTGGGCTTTGACGAGGTGAGTAAAGAGGGTGCTTTGTGAAGATGAATACTGCACAAATGGCTAGTTCTTCACTTTCTTTGCAAAATGTCGCCATCTATTGGCGAGTGTCTGGGATGACATGTACTAGCAGGTTTGTTGTGCTGTGTGTGCAGGTGTTCATGATAAACTTGCAGAAGAGGACGGACCGCCGAGATCGCATGCTGAGGACACTGTATGAGCAAGAGATCTCATCAAAAGTTATCACAGCTGTGGATGGAAAGTAAGTTTGTTGTTTTTCCAGACCTCTTTATTTTTTCCATGTTTCTGTCTTTACCATTCTGATTTATTTCCTTCTTGATGTATGTTCTCCTGTCTGTCTCAGAGCCATGAACATCAGTGAGATCCAGGCTATGGGCATCCATATGCTTCCTGGATATAGTGACCCCTACCACGGCCGCCCACTGACCAAGGGAGAGCTGGGCTGCTTCCTCTCCCACTACAAGATCTGGAATGAGGTGCGCTACAAAAAAGCCCACCACAATACCCCTCAAAAAGAACACTAATCATTCATAATAATCACACAATGAAATGATAGCTTCTCTGCACTCTTTCAAGTTTGTACAACACAAATCTTTTGGTCGTTTTTGTTTAATTTTGATTGAATGCTTTCATTGTTCTCAGCCTCAGTTGCTTGTTGCTTTTGCTAGTGCCTGCTCGATGACGGAACCATCATGTGTCGTGTCTGGCCCCTAGATCGTGGAGCGAGGTCTGCAGACGTCCCTGGTGATCGAAGACGACCTTCGCTTCGAGATCTTCTTCAAACGGCGCCTGAAGAACTTGATGTTCGAGGTGGACAGCGAGGGACTGCTCTGGGACCTCATGTCAGTGTTTAGAAAACTACAGTGGGGATTATTATGTTGTAAAAACATATTCAGACATGCTTACTAATAAGCAATGACAAAATGAATGTGCATTAACCCTAACGCTAACACGGTGATGTTAACTAGCCTGTGGCCCATAGTAGAGAATCAGGCCAGAGCTGGTCTCTGTAGTTTTACTTAAGGGGACATAACTCTCGATGTCTGAAGGGCTGCAGCAGCATGTGAGCTCGTTCAAATTTCAATTTGTTTTTACGAGTCATGGAGGAAAACTCCAAACTCCGCCCACTGTGGAATTTTCCATTCCACTGCCTCCTCTGCCACCACCATTCACGTGGTTTAACCTTCCACCCCATTCTCTTTTGCAACAGTTACATCGGGCGGAAACGTATGCAGGTGGACCGCCCAGAGAAGTCGGTGCCTAATATTCATAACCTGGTGGAGGCGGACTACTCCTATTGGACGCTAGGCTACATGATCTCGCTGGAAGGAGCCATGAAGCTGCTGAAAGCCGAGCCGCTGAAGAGGATGCTGCCTGTGGACGAGTTCCTGCCCATCATGTTCAACAAACACCCCGTGTAAGCTTTGTCTTATGTGATCTTCAACATAGTAATCTGTGCAATTTTATTTCACTGTTACTGAAATAAGACTGTAATTTAGAGAAAACAGGTGTAAGATCATATGTTTTTGCCCGTCTCTGCCAACCAGTTTGTGAATGTTCTACTCTGCTCCGAACTCTAGTCGCACTCTTTCGGTGATGTCGGAGTGCCTTTTCCGAGGCAATTCAACGTCACGACGTGTGTGGATGTGTGGAGAACTATCTGGGCCGTGGTTGATTTTGATGTCGGTGTCTGAGAGACTTATACTATAAAGCCACGGTGTTTGGCGCATTTTGTATACATTGATCATTACACAACGACCTGCCTCACTCACATCTCTCTCTCTCTCTCTCGCTCTCTCTCTCTCTCTCTCGTTCTCGTTCTCTCTCTCTCTCTCTCTCTCTCTCTCTCTCTCTCTCTCTCTCTCTCTCTCTCTCTCTCTCTCTCTCTCT
>JAOPJO010000088.1:5910163-5925515 GCA_027123675.1 Molva macrophthalma
CACACACACACACACACACACACACACACACACACACACACACACACACACACACACACACACACACACATGCATGGTTAATGAAGGTATTTATGATGCCGATGTTTGAGTTAATCATGACCTGGGGTGTCTCTCTTCTCTCCTCAGCTGTCCCTGGACCTTTATTACACCGAAGATGAGATTTACGAGCTCTCGTTGCTACGGGAACCACGGAACTCCAAGTCATTGGTGAGTCTCTGTTTTGAGTCTTAAAATGTTCTGCTGTGTCTCTCTTGAGTCATAATGAATTTACACACACGCACGCAATCACAAATGCACACACTCACACACACACACACACACACACACACACGTACCTGAAGCATTTTGCTCACCTTTTTGGGCTGCAGGCTGTGAGTTGGAGACTGGTGGACTACAGGTGGATATTGCGGCAGCTGTGGGGAATGCATCATGAGAGGCGACGGGTTGTCGCGATGGTGGCCTGTCCCAACACAAGAGAAAGTTGTGTTTCTTTTTAACACAGGAGTCCATAGAATCTTAACCACAACAAGTGTTATTTACAGATTACAGACCGTAGGTCCAGACATTGTCTTCTTGTCGCTCACCTGCGTTGTAATGGTCGGCCTTGATCTGTCGTGGGGAAGGCTGCTGCTGCTGATGGATGATATTATGCTGAGGTTTGGCCGACAGTCCCGACACTTTGTGTTGGGAGCTCTGGGGCCCAGCGGCCTGTCCAGGGCCCTGCTGGTAGCCCATCTGCTGCTGCTGCTGCGTCTGCTGGGTGTGCTGCATGTGGCGCGCCTGGTGCATGGGCATCTGCTGGGGCTTTGCCTGGTGCGAGGGGGCCGGGGGGGCCTGAGCCTGGACCGAGAGCTCTGGTGGGGCCAGCGACGCCTGGGAGGCCAGCTGAGACTGAACCTGGACAGACTGCAGTAGGGGCTGCTGGGCGGACAGCTGCTGAACCGGCTGCTGCTGTTGTTGCTGTTGCTGTTGCTGTTGTTGTTGTTGTTGTTGCTGTTGTTGTTGTTGTTGTTGCTGTTGTTGTTGTTGCTGTTGTTGTTGCTGTTGCTGCCGGGCCTGTGCCTGGATGGACTGCATGAGCTGCTGGGGCTGCGGAGGCTGCCGGCCCTGCTGCAGCTGCTGCAGGTACAGGTGCATATGGCTGAGGGGCATGGGTGGTCCGGGCTCCTCGTCATCCTCCAGCAGCATCTGGGGGGGCTGGGAGGAGAGCAGGCCCTGCGGGGTGAGGGTGGGCGGGGACAGGGACAGGGGCCGCTGGTGGAGGGGCTGAGGAGGGTGCAGGATGTGCGGTGGGAGTTGGTGTTGATGCTGCTGCGGTGGGGCTGAGGACTGGGGCTGCAGCTGCTGTGGTGGCTGCTGCGGGGCTGGGGGTGGCTGCGGGTGCTGCGGGATGGGCATGGTGGGTTGTGGCTGCAGCTGCGGCTGGGGCGGGGCCACGGCCTGCTGCTGCAGTGGGGGCTTTGGCGGCAACGCGGCGGCCTTGTGGCTGGGCCGAGAGGGCTGCTGGGGCATGGCGTTATGCAGGGCTGAGAATTCAACAGGGACACACGGAGAAGGGAACACTGGGTTAGAGTTGTGACTAGAGAGAGCTACAACCCCTGGCAGGCTGGTTATCAATACATGATCAGGGCCAGAAACCCCACAGTAGCTACTAGGCACAGGTTAGTGATACGGGTCACCAGGTGGAGGGTACATGTACAGGGTCTTACCTGCAGGGGTGAGGGCAGGATGCTGATTGAGGAAGGGGTGCGTCTCCGGGGACACCGGGCCAGCAGCAGGGTGGGCGTTGTGTTGAGGGGGCATGGGTGAGGAGGCATTGCCGGCGTGGTGGGGGAGATGCATGAGGGGCTGGCCAAAGTGCGGCAACGGGTCGAAGCTGTTCTCCAGCATCTGCGAGGACTCCAGGGCAGTGACGGGGCCCGCCATGAAGCCAGGAGCCGAGGCTTGCTGCTGCGGCTGGGGCTTCATGTGGATGGTGGCCTGGAGGCCAGGGGCCTGGGACATGAGGCCAGGGGGTCCACTCTGCACATGTGGGTGGCTCTTCTTCCCGTCCTTCACCAACTGGCTTTTCTTCTTCTGCAGCTTTGGGATCAGTCCGGTCGCCTCGGCCTCGCTGTCTGAGCTGGAGCCACTGCTCTCCGATGAGGAGCCCGCTTTCTTGGAGGTGATCATCATGGCCTCCGCCGGTTTCTCCACTGAGGAAGGAAACACACCCAATGTCATCTCCAGAAAGCTCACGTTAAACATCACCCATAATAACAACACCTTAATGACCGCTTGCATCACAAGACAACCCGCAAGCTCCCCGTAGCGCTCGCTCACCTGAAACCTTCTTCTTCTTGCGGAGGCAGGTGGACACGTATCGCTCCAGCTCGCGCAGCGTGGAGGGCTTCAGCGTCTCGAAGTCGATCTCGATCTCGTCCGGGTTGGAGTTCTTCAGCGAGGGCTCCCGCGACTGGATGATGTGGACCACGCGGCCCAGCTTGTCGCCCGGCAGCTTGTTGATGTCCAGGCTGAGCTGCCTCTTCTCCTCGTAGGACATGGGCTTGCACTTCTCCCACGTGGCCGACGAGCCGGCCGACATGGCCATGGCCGCCGCCGGGTCGTCCTCCAGGCTGGGCGTGGGCAGCAGGGTGGGCGGGTGGCTGTTCTTGACGCAGTCCTTCTTACTGCGGGGCCACAAACCAAAGCATGGGGGAGTTAAGGGAGGGTTCCTCCGGAAGCTGGTTTAGGATGCAGGCAAGTGGCCGCCGTGACCGCCCATTGTGAAGCCCATGCGGAACTGACTTAACGTGTAGTTCATCTATGTGGACCGGGCACTATTCTAAGTCAATCTGAAAATTGTGATTTCATTCTCTTAATATAAACCGGATCATTTTTTCTTTGTTTGGTTATAATCTCAGTGGCTAGTTCCTCTCCATATTATTAATTTTGAGAGGTCCCGTTTGACCGTTTTATTTCAGTAACGATTTATTACGGATTTAATATCATTGAGTTTTGGCCATAGACCACTGTTGGGTGGCCATAGACCACTGTTGGGTGGCCATTCGATTCCCGCCATCAATGTGCGAAATGGCGGCGCCCATTAAGTGAAATCTAGGGCTTCATAATGGTTGTGTGTCCTGTAAACTAATGGATGACATCACGGACGCTACGTCTATGTATGCAGGTAAAAAGCATAGATGTGGTGATGTGGAAGAGTTAATCGGCACAATAACTAGGGCATTTTCTAAACATTACAATACATTTAATGGTTTCTGCCTAGGAATTTTGAGTTCAGCGTTTTTGTAATTGTATGCAGTACGTCACTGTGCTGTCCTGCAAGGACTCTCAAATGGAAACCTTCCACACTAATATGGTACAGTGTAAAACATTTTCCTCCCCACAGCATTTAGATAGTTAAATATCCCTCCTTCAACATGACGTTTCACCCTAGAAATGCATTCAAATTCCAGAGGCAGCACCTGTTCTTACTCTGTCTTTCAAGTATGCAGAGTATACTACGTTTAGGTCACACCAAAAAAATTATGCATCCTGACAACAAGATATTTGTGTCACCCAGCTCCAGTGCACCACAGCACCCCAGACTGACCTGGGCTTCTTCTTGGGCAGCAGGTCCTTGTTGCTACTGTGGCTGGTCTTGACCTTCTTGGGGAGCTGCAACACTGGCATGGGCTCCTGGATCTCGTCCACCAGGCCCGTCATCATGCCCCCCTTCTTCTTATGCTTCTCCTTCTTCTTCTCCTTCTTCTCCTTCTCTTTCTCCTTCTCCTTCCTCTTGGGTTTGGTGGCCTGCGGCTGGGAGAGCGCGGCCAGCTGCTCGTGGACCGCCTTTAGCTGTGGGAGAGAGACGGGCCGCTCATGGTGAAACCGGCACAGAATCACTGAGACAGACTTTGGACTCCAATAATGCTAATGCTTGGTTTTGATAAAGAGTGTGACCTTAAAAGGTGATTTGACTACCGAGCACAGATGCATAAGCTGCTTTGAATGAAAGGAAACGAGTTAATGAGATACAGTCACACCCCTCCAGTTCCCACGGTCACGTACCTGCTCCTGGAGCTCGGCCAGCCGCTGGGCCCGCTCCTCCTCAGAGTCGTCGGTGGAGGACTCTGAGGAGGACGAGGAGGAGCTGGAGCTATCGGAGGAGGAGCCCAAGTGGCCCAGGGGGGGCTGGGGCTTGACGGGGGCGGGGTGGTGCAGCAGCGTGGGGGGCGGAGGCACCGCGAGGGGCTTCATCTCCAGCTCGTCCGGCATCTTGGCGAAGCGCATCTCGAACACGTCCTGTGGGATGACGAGAGACACTTTAGCTAAGTCTCTCTCTCTCTCTCTCTCTCTCTCTCTCTCTCTCTCTCTCTCTCTCTCTCTCTCTCTCTCTCTCTCTCTCTCTCAGATATGACGTGATGTAAAGGTTTGATTCTAAACTTGGCATACATGTAGAGGTGAGCGATATGTAAGGATAATGCATGAGAAAGTTGAAGAGATTCACAGTCAACATGGTTAGGGTTTTATGGAGAGCCCCTGTACCTGTAGCTTGCGTGCCATGGCCACGACTTCGTGGTCAGGGGGGTTGTACTTGTAACAGTTTGAAAACATTAACCGCACGTCAGCAGCAAACTCCTGGGCTTCCCGGTATTGCCTGTTCTCCAGCTTGGCCTGCGGAGCACAGTGTAAACAATAAGTCACGCCCACATTTCTCCCCTTCGTTACACTGAACACGCACCTGACACAGCTATGCAGTAGTTGTGCAGCCAACAACACAACACAACACAACCACACACCTTGATGGTGCTGAGGTCCATGGGGTGTTTGATGATCTCGTGGTAGTCGTGGAGCCGCAGAGCGTCCACGTCCACGGGCTTGTAGAAGGGCCAGGCGTAGGCGGTGTGCTTCTTTGAGAGCATCTCCCTCACCAGGCTGCCGCAGTAGCCCAGCTGGTCCTGGGGCTTGGGGCTGAGCCCGCCGCTGGGCCCCAGACCCATGGCCAAATGGTGCTGGGAGTCCGGCGCCTCCTTCTTGATGACTTTGGTGGGACGCGCGCTCTCCCGCCGGGGCAACGTCTTGCCCGACTTGGACTCGGCCGCCGGCGACGACTCGCTCATCTGGTCGTTGGCCGTGGGCGTCGTGGTGTCTGCTTTCCTCTTCTGGCTCTTTCTCGGCTGGACGGTGACAGAAGAGAGCAGGGGGGGGGGGGGCGGTCACAGACTCGTTAGAGATAATGAGACACTGTAGTACAGCATGGTGGAGCATGTTGAACTACAACTATACTGTGAGCCAAATTGTACGCCATATCTGGGCAGAGACGGGCGGAGAAAAGCCACAGACACATTCCATCAGAGATAATGAGACCGTAGTGCAGCGTAGCAGACGCTCTGCCGTGACACCCAAATTTCCCATCTGGGATTAATAAAGTGCATCCTATCTTATGGTGAACTATAACTACACTATAAGTATACTGGTGGCGCTATTGCAGCCTCTGTAAACTGTACTCACTTTGATCATGGGAGGAAGGGGGTTCTGCAGCATTGTGGTGGTGCTCTGGATAGCAAGAGGGGGGAGGGTGGTCTGGATGGAGGGCGGCAAGGGGGCCATGACGTGAAGTTGAGGGGCGCAGTCCATGGGGGCCATGGAGTAGGGGGCTCCCAGCTGCGGCGCGTGGCTAGGTAACGTAGGGGGCACGCGGGGCGGGAGGGCTTGCATCACAGGCTGGGGAGGTAGCGAAGGTGGGCCCTGCACCGGCCCCCGGGTCTGGAGCGGAGCGGAGACGTTTGACAGGCCACGCGTGTGAGGAGTCGTGGACGGCGAATCCACAATGGGCCCCGGCTTCATGGTCATACCTGGTCGAGAGACACAAAGAGAGTTGGGTGTTATTTACGCTCTGAACGCTCGATCCATTTCTATGGTGTGCACGCAAAGATGGAAAGTGTTGTGGGTCCACAGCGCTTTCCATCGTGCCACTGGGCACCATTCTTTCTGGAGTATCCTCTGGGATCTTTGGACTAAAAAAGGACTGTATATTGAAGCGCCTTCCCAGGTTCTGTTCCATCTGCATGGTCTACAAGGTAGTCGCCTTAAGCCCACGATCATCTGAACTGTGGAGCCTTGCACGGGGAGGCAAACACAAGAGAAGATCTTCTCCCCAGCTCCATTCTGTCCCAAAACAGGTACCGATTCCTGGAGAGGGAACCCTCCCCGGAGGCCCCCTGCACGCTGCCCACACCTGGTCTCAGCAGGCCTGCCTACCGCTACCCTACAACCCGTCACTCCTATGGATCTCTGCCACAGTACACCTCCCTACTAGGAGACAGCTTTAGACAGAGTACCCCCTCATCTGTCCTCATCTCTCTTTGTCCCTCCTGCCATGCTCGTTGCGGGCTCATCTATGGTGCGACATGTGGACCTCCCCATAGCCCATACCCTCTGCTCCCGTTCTGGACATTCAATCTGAGCTCCATTCAATTCTAGAACAACATCTTTCTAAACTTTAGGCCAAAGAAATGTGTCCCTACAGCCAATAGAGGTAACTTGATCCATATTACCTCTCACCGTAAGCAGTCTGTGCCATCCATCACTCCAGCTGAATTTGCTCTATTCAACGAAAGGTATCTGTCAAACAAAACCCTCAGCCTGAATGATTTGATCACGTCCCATAATTTGGATTTCCCAACGTTGACTGAGACCTGGCTAGTGACCGGGGACTGCAGCGATTTAGTCAAACTATGCCCTCCCGCCTACATTAACTTGAACTGCCCAAGGGGCACTGGCCGTGGTGGGTCCTTGGTGCTGCCTACAACCACCATTTTAACTACAAGCACATCACTGTTGATACCTTAAAGAGCTTTGAGATGCTCATGTTCAAAGTCAACTGTCAAAACCCGGTCTGCTGTAGTTCAATCGACCCCCGAGAAACAAATAATAGCTTTTTAGCTGAATCTCCAGAATTACTATCCTCAAATCATGATTGAATTATTATTGTAGGTGATTTTAATATCCACATTTATGACCTAACTAACCATTTTGCCAGGGGAAGCCTCAACATTACTGATTCATTTCATCTGGTGCAGCATCTCTCTTGTTCGACCCATAAGGCAACGAGGCAACACCGTTTACCTCGGAAATTACTCTAGGCCTGACTATAAACTCCCTCTCATTGTTAGACCTTGTCTTTGTAAATACATTCTTTAGGAGGTCCTACCTGCCACTGGCCCTGCTGTACTAAATATTATAAACCTGTCCCTCAACTCTGGTCACGTCCCACATCAACAGACAGCTAGAGTCGAGCCCCCTTTAAAAAACAAAAAACAGCCACGATCCATCTATTCGGAACAATTTTAGACAGATTTTCTAAAAGATCTCTCATTTCCAAAATCCTAGAAAGACACGTCGCTAAGCAACTCCTTCAAGTTGTTTAAGGGGATCATATTTTTTATACATTTCAATCAGGCTTTAGCCATAAACACAAGTGCTGAAACTGCTCTGTTAAGAGTCACGAATTACATCCTTGTGCATGCTGATAGGGTTTTTTTTTTCTTGGTTTTACTCGACTTGAGCGCTGCTTTGATACCATTGATCGTACCATCCTCAGTTATTGCCTAAATAAATTGGCTGGCATCGTAGGGAAAGCCCTTGAGTCGTTTGTGTCATATCTGTCAAATAGACATTTTGTGGTCTCTTATGGTAACTATGTGTCTGATTCGCTGTTTTATGGTGTGCCCAAGGGGTCAATCCTATGCCCTATTCTTTCTTTCGACTTACATGCTTCCCTGCGGCCAGTTAATCAGTCGCACCGGTTGTATATCCTACCATTTTTATGTGGACAACACTCCGCTATATTTATCAGTAATTCCAGATGATTTCAGCAACCTAGACATTCTCCAAACCTGGTTAGCCCTACATAAAAAGGACTGGATGTCACTCAAGTTTCTTCAAATAAATTCTGACAGAACAGCTTCTTATTGAAGGACTACTAATAACCTTCTTCAGTGTATTGCCCCACTGGCCCCCAATGTCAAACCAAACTCTAGGAATCTTGCCGTTATTTTTGACCCTCAATAGAAACTCAAACACCTGTCAACAAATCTGTTCAGTCCCGTTTCTTTCAACTCAGAAACATTGACCAAATAGGACAGCGTACCTGCGTCTCGCCGGCCCCGGCCGCGACCCTTTCCCGTCATGACGACAATCTCGGTCTCCTGCTCCGGCATCTCGGACACCTTCTGGAGGAACAGCTTCTCCAGGGCCTCGGCCATCAAGACGATGTCGTCTCCTGGCTGCAGGGGGAGACAGACAGTGTTGTTGATCCCCGAGTTCAGTCGAGTCATCAATGGCCATCGTCATGAGGCTCAGAGCAAATCTATGTTTCCGGGAACAACACAGGCCCACATTACCTTGTTGTATATGTAGCAGTTGGTGAACATGGCGGTGAAGTCGTGGATACATTCTTGGGCATTCCAGTAGTAATGGTTTTCAAGCCTTTTCTTGATTGTTCCCATGTCCATAGGATATTTGATAATATTGTAGTAGTCCTGGAAGAAACAGGGGGAATGTAAGCCAACACTGTCAAGTGTTTATTCTAGGTGTGTAACCGTGTTTCAAATGTTAAATGCTTGCCGTAATGCAGTGCAATAACATGGTTTAGGTAATCGCATATCGCTGGCTCTCCATGTAATGGTTTCTCCGTTAACATTAATTCTTTGATGAGGTTCAGAAGATCAGTTTCAATACTGCTTAGATGTCCAATTTCCATGTGAATTGTGACTAAACTAGGCCAGAAAAGGAACCTTATAAAACAAAGATGCTTCTAAATAAATGCAATGGCTCCAGTTCAAATACATTCTCATATCATACATCTTAGCTAAAATGTTGATTTTATAGGAAAAACGTATTCCCAATTTTGACAAAGATTCGTATTTTTTTTTGTTCAATTAAACATTACAATTATAGATGTACTAGAGACGTTACACTACAGATCCAGACAAGGACCAACACTTACGGGCAAGCTGAGCTTGACAGCATCCACCGGCAGGTGAAAAGGCCAAGCGAAGTTGTGCTTCCACAGGGACTTGAGCACCACCTTAAGCAGGTACTGCAGCTGATTGGTCTGCCGCTTGGGTCTGTTTGGGTTGATGTACTCCGGGGGAAGGGGGTTGGCCCCGGTGCCGCCCACATGCACCTTGGCTGGGGGCTGCCCCTGGCTGCTGCTGCTGCTGCTGCCCGACATCTGGGAAGCATTCAGGCCGTCCCCCATGCTAGCAAAGTGGCGTGCGTGTTGGGGTCCCGGAGCGGGTGGCGGAAGCTGAGGTGGAGCAGGAGCAGGGGCAGGGGCGAAGGTGGTGGTGTTGGTGGGACACCAGTTCAGTCTTGGCCCCGGCACAGACTCCACTGACAGAGCACTGCTGATCCCATTGCACTCCTCACTGGACTCTCTGCAGAGGAAGACAGAAGAGGTTGGAAGCCATTACAAGACAAGTTGTGCACTGATTGAATTTGGTACAGAGCCATCGTTATGACGAAGCGGTGATTCAATTTCTTCTAAGTGGAGTTGTCCCAGCTACTTAAATACCAATTTGAATATTGCAACAGGGGAATTTCTTCCCTGTTGTGTAAAAGATGGTTTGCTAGGAACCTAAAGCTTAACCCCAGTAATGCAAAATCAACCTTAACCAAATAAATCAATTCACATGTTTATTCAACACACATTTTTCAAAATCACTTCATAGCCATAGTTCAGAATCGAACTATGGCCAGAGATGTATACAGTTTTTAAGATATGATTGTCTCACGTCCTCCCCTATGAATCATTATTTGTGGACATTACAGTTGACTCTCGAAACTATAGTAGGTCACATGACAGCTTCTTAAAACTTGTTTTTCAGGGTTGTTTAATGTGCCAGTGACAGACAGGGACTGGATGAATCATGAATTGAATCATTCCTTTAGAAATCCATTGTTTGATTATGTCGTCTGTTATTATAATGATATTATACTGTTTCTTTAAGCCAAACACTAGGCCAAGTTGAAGTTGAATTGGCCCACGCATTACATTTCGGTACTTACTCTATATAGCAAGTGCAAGATACATATTGGTGATTACACTGAAATCGCACAACCGCTGCATTATAGTTCATTAAAGACCAGGGTGATCATATTTTCAAAAGCAAATTACATTTAAATACCTGTAATTTACACTAAGGTAGGTAAATTATTTGATACTATAATAAAAATAATAATAATAATAATAAAAAGAGGAACAAGAGACAGGGTAGGCTGATAGTTATATTCAACATAAGAAAGACCTGCGGAAAAGGTAAATGCCAGAATGCTTTTTATGAACTAAACCATGTCTTTCTCCAATCAGTTATAAGTACTTCGATTAGTATGAATTCATCCAGGAAGTCTATTTGAGATGATAAATCCCAGAAAAAAAATGTATGCCTTAATGTGTATTCAAGCACAAAAAAATATATATAACCATCTTTCAGAGATAACCCATGTTCCAAACCATTTACAAAAATCAACGAATGGGCCAGTTGTCTACTAGCAAAGAGCACATAGCCTTGAAGTAAAGCCTTATTTAGTGTTGGCCGATGACCGTCCACGTAGACACTCATGTGATGCGGCCAATATGCCTCACTTGTATTCAAACGTATGGCAAACAAGGTGTACGCCGGAGTGCGAAAGCAAAGACTGCCTAGCAGACGTCTGTGTATATGTTTCCCCCAAGTTTATTTAAACTATGTAAACACCTCAAGGAATGCCACGTCTCTGCCCTACGAGGTCATGTGCTGAGCCCTTTGGCTATCTTATGACAGCTGGAAGAGTGGGTCAGGGTCCAGGGGACAGCACACCCACACCCACACCCACACCAACTTCAGTCTCTAACACACAAACACGTTTGTGTGACTGTAGCTATAGCTGGGAACTCCTGTACACCCCAGTTATATCATTGAACAACTTTGTCAAAAAAATTACAGTAAGTAACAGTATTATTAGGCCTCATTAATGGTAATAATAGAAGAAATAATGATAATAGTGTTATTCGTAGTTATTAATAGCCAACATCAAAATCAACCACTGCCTCACCCTGCATGCCAACTTGCTAACATAGGGGATGGCCTGAATCCGGCCCAGATGAGGGCCTCGGTTGATTGACTTTGCAAATCTGCACATCCACACACACCGTGGCGTTATACTATAGGTTTCCGAAAAAGCTGAACCCTCTCTTGGACACCGCCATCAACAAGCGACGGAGCTCCATACATCCCACCACACCTCACCACCTGTGACCCTTGGTCGTGATATCGAAGATATACTAAAAGGCACTTCGATGTCCTTAACAGAACGTTACATGCCTTCGGAGCAGAGGGGAACGTTGGCAAAGTGGTTGGCAGAGACGGGCAGAAAAACATACGATTTGACTCCTCTTTTCTCTATATGGTCTTATTTCTGTAGCACTGGTAAAATGGCACAGATTACTATGCTGAAGGTCATCTAAGACATATTAACATGGTTAAAAAAAATGAAAGGATTTTGGGTTCACTGCCCCTTTAGGAATGCAATTTAAGTTCACTAGACTAAAGTGGCCTACAAGGTTATTTACACAGAACAAGTGATGGCCATATACAAACAGCATGCATGATTACAATCTTCCCCAGTTCGGACGGGATGCACAACACAGACATTGCGTGGACTTTGACATCCATGCAACTGACCAAATAACTAATTATCGTATAATGGTGACCGTAGAGGTCGATGTTACCGTGGCCTTTTTTTCACCTTGACCATTTCCCAGAAATTATTCTTAAAAAGGATATTTTTTACAGATCTTAAATGAATGAGAACCCCCCCCCCCCCCCCTCAGCAGGCCACCCAGTTAAGTGCCCAAATGGAGATTTCACAACCTCACACAGTAAACAAAAGTACACTTTGTTAGTTTGGGGGAAAATGTCTACAACCAGTAGGCAGACTCTATGATTATTTCATAACAGCGTTGCACCATATTAGAGTGCGTTGCTTTGAGGTGGGTCGAGCCTGGCCAACCGTTGCCTGCCTACTCATGCTTCAGATGGGGGGGGGGGGGGTTGGATGTTTCTGCCGTCACCAGGCTTCTGGGAAACATATTCTTTCACTGTGGCCGGCTGCATTCCTGCATAACCTCTGGCCTTCAGGGCTCAGGTCAGCCACATCAGGGCTGAGGTGATCACGAAGGGTACAGGGATACAGTCACTGCACTAACAAGAGTCAGAAAATACCTGACTATACATTTAAAAAAAAGGCCAACTTTGGTAGGAAAGAATGTCCCCGAAACAAACATTTAAACGGTTTTCTAATCAATAAACAATCATTTAAAAATCTATATTAAAAAAGGAGAGGAGGTTGTACAATTTGCAAGTTCAATACAACAATGCGATGCATAGGGGCCCTAAAGACACAGAATAGTGCATGAGACCATATAATGAGTAACTCTCAGAGAAGAAGGAAGCAGGCCAGGACCGTGTGATCACTGCCTTGGCCTGCCCAAGGCATTTAAACTAAATGCAGAGCATCTTGAATGTAAGCACGGGGGGGAGAAGACATGAACACAAGTCAACTTGCCGGCTATAGCGATTATTTTAATTTTAAATCTTTTTTGTGAAGTCCCTAGCAGTCCATAGTACAACATTTATTTACATTTACAGCTGCTAAATGACGAAATGTAAATAATCAATAACTGACCATCCAGATCTCGCAAGTTCACATTTCAGTTTCATGCTTAGATCGGTCTGTCATCCATCCCATTGCAACCAACTTTAAAAACCCCAAAAGTGGACAGACAAATCAGCGCTTGGAGTTTTAGTTCATAACTGGCTGGGCAGTAATTGAGTTCCACATCTCTTCTGAGAAGAGCCTTCAGTGCAATTTTCTGTAGATCTTTTAACATCGTTATTCGGTCCATTTCAGATAAAACGGTTTAGATTGCTCCCTTGATTGCTACCCTTTCCTCTCATGCCATCATTGTTTTAATTTAATTCTGCAGACTGTGATACTCACTCCTTGCTTTGTTATGAACTAAAACTGCCTTGCCCTAGAACTGATTGGTCCATCTACTTTTTGTTTTGAAGTTAAAAGAAGAAGAATTGCAATCTGAACTCAGGATGGTGTCAGAAGGCTAATGGGGTGGTGTATGGGAGGGAAACATTTCCAAATTTCTCTGCACTGCCAAAGAGCTGTTGGTTTTAATTAAAATATCCTTACCATCCTCCACTTCTGTTTAATAGCCCACAAAACAATGGCTCTTCCATAAAACACTACTCACTACTAGCATTTTAGGTTTACAGCCCTCTTCTGTCATCTTATGTAATGAGACACAAGTGTGTTAACAGTTCAAACATGGCGAAGAAAATGCGAATGGATCTTGTAAAATCCCGCCATGCGTGTTACGGGCTGGCGGGAAGTCTGTAACCTAGTAGCTCAAGTATCCGAGTGGACCCAATGGAAATTTGTATTAATGTGTTTGGCTTTGGGACACAGTAAAAAAGACCCCCAATTATGTTTATTGATATGGTTTAGAACTGAGGCGACAGAAGGCTGGAGAGGACTGTTAACCCACCGACTTTTCAACACTTGCGTTTTGATGAGAGTAAAACTGTTGTGACAACATTTTCTGATTGCCCTGCACCAGGGGGATTCTGTTCCGGTGAACCTAATATCAATGCGACAGACAATATATTTTAAGAATTAACAACACAGTCAGTGATCAAACTTACAATAATTAGAAGAAAAGCCTTTGCTTTTCTTCTAATTAGATTTCTTCTAATTAGATGCCAAATGGTTTTTAGTGGTTTGAAATTGCTGAATTTAATGACATCACACATGTTGATCAGCTCAAAGGAGTTGCTTCCAGAACTACAGTCAATCTTGCACTCAGAATTGAAGTTAAAGCCCATCACAATTTGTTTACGTTTGTTAATATATGTATATATTATCACAGGTGTGTTGTAACGGTTGAAGCGCTATTTCCCAAAGAAAACTAAAACATTAACAAAAGAGGCAAACAATAACAGGGGCTGTGCTCAAAAATTTGAATCGTAGCATCATCGTAAAGATGATTTGTTCACAAACTCTCAGTCAAACATCGTGGGTAAAAATAAATAAATAAAGTGCATTATGATAACCAAATAAAACCAGATATAGAGGCCGCTGTAGACATTTTAAATAAACACCTCAAGAAACTCCAGCTCTCCATCTCTACAGACACCGGCCACTGTTTGATTTTATGGATTTATTATATTAATTACGATACATTATATCAGCCTATGTTATAGTATATTAGGCTAATAGTGGCCTATATTTTTTGTCAAATTAAATGCAGCTGCTGACATGGACAGATATTTGCAATTTATTTGTAGAGGCGGTCGATCATTTAGCGGAGGTGCTGCGCCTTGCCTACAGCTGACGTAAATGCTGCAGCCTGATGATTTATAAAGATTCAAGGTAATTTGCCCAACAAAACGTTATGTTAGGGACCCACCGACCAACGTGGCATAAATTAAAAGTCCCCTGCATTCGCCAGTGGGACTAAAAACATCTGCAAATGTTTACAGGGTGCTGCCTGTAGAATTTAATTTTAATGGAGATAAACCAAAATGTAATTCACCAACGACCGCTGACGGCTTTAACAAAAAGAGCCATCACATATTGTCAATCTTTCATGACATATTGTCAAAACAAACCAAAAATGACTGAAAATCTTTAATTTGGGACTACTGTGAAATCATGGGATAAATGGGTCAGTTCAAAGATGTTTATCTATGCATTACACTATTCATTAATTGAGCATAATTCTCAGGTAAATTTGTTTACGTGATGATTAGCTAATAAAATGTATTTGTTTATTGTGCCGTGTCTATTATTTGATATAGCCTTATATAAAAGACTAAAAAAGTAACAACTCCTGGTCCTACACGGGAGGGAGACCAAGCAACTATATTCAGGACAACCAGAGCTCAAGGGTATCAGGAAATGACCAATCTGAGCCGGGGCCATTTGTCAAGGCGGAGCCTTAGTTTACTGCAGATGGCGGTGGCAAGAAAATAAAAATTGTCACCAGACACTGCAACAAGCCAAACATTTGGTGGACCATAACGCCAAACTTCTAACTTCCAAGAGGCCAAGTCAAACTCATGGAGACACAATATCAGGATGTTCCAGCTGGCTGCAGGCAACACATAGAACAGAAAGACATCACATGTGCTAAATAAACACTACCAGGTGGTCTGACTGACTGACTGACTGACTGACTGACTGACTGACTGACTGACTGACTGACTGACTGACTGACTGACTGACTGAC
>JAOPJO010000088.1:5930507-5965559 GCA_027123675.1 Molva macrophthalma
ATCCGCCCTCCCTCCCTCCCTCCCTCTCTCTCTCTCCCTGCTCCTCGCTCACCATCTCTCCGTCCCTCAGGAAGCGCTCACATTATGGCTAGACTACGCCAATACAAAAGCAGCCGTGCCAAGGCCTTGTGAACTTTGAGACTAATGGGGGAAAACCAAAGACATCAGGGGGGAGGAGGCACTACGGTAAACACTGCGCAATCACACAAATGATACGCAGCTGTGGACAAACACATCTCATATGAGACCTTATTATTGTTGCCAAAAGGTGTCTAGATAAAACGGCCATAGTCCAACAAGTAGTATCAGTCAAATACAGTACTCTTTTTATTTGACTGATGTTACAAACTAAAAGACAAAGACCCAAGATGTGATACATTGAAATTGCACATCTTGGAATATCTCTTAACACATCAGTGTTTAAGGAATGTCCACGAGGCTAGGCTTCACAAGATAGAAAGAGGAAGTGTGTCTTGGGGTGATCTTGTGACCAAACCTGCCCTCTTCTTTCTTTCTCACACACACACACTGTCATAATGAATACACTAATCAGTGTTGGGACACATCACACCAGGGTGTCCCGTCATTGGCCTGGATAACCACAAGCATACCAACAAATCTCCCCCTCACAATTATTGTTTGCCTATGGTTTGGTCTATAACTGTAACAATCACAATTTAAGCCGTAAACAATAATACACTCCAAGGTCTTTGTGGAAAATAGCACCTTAAATTCCCAGCCATTTTGGGTTTGAGTTAATGGATTTATTCTTAACATTCCATGCTCAAATGCTGATACATACAATCTCCCTACCACACACCACTGTAAATTAATAAATGAAGGCCCGCAACGCCTACTATAGTGCAGAGGCAATCTCTTTCGGGCAAAACTCTCCAAGCAATCAACTCTTGCTGAGCGTCGGTCCTTGTCACAAACCATGTTACTGAAATTTAGAATGCAGCAGCAGCAGCAACAAGACAAGGTGACTGAGGACGAGTCAAGTAAAGGGGGCGGGGGAAATAGCAGAAAGAAGGGATGTGAAAACAGCATGTTTAAATAGTGAGTTGAAGATCACCCATTGAGTAGAGTGGAGTAATCACACTCACAGACCAGGCATCTTGTATGCTGATGTATGCAGACATCAGATCTGGGCGATAATTCTCATTACAGCCTTCATTGGGACAGCATGTACAAAATTAATATCTTGCCACTTACATTTGTACTGTACACTTATGAGGTTTTAAAAAGCTTTAGAAAAATTTCAAATCATCACCGTTTTTGAACCCTGCTTATTTGAGAAATGGGAAACACACCTTAACACTTTCCAGGTTGCGAGTGCTAAACATTCAAGTTGGTCCCAAATTTGGAAAATGGAGGGCCTGGCCTCCCTCCATTTTCCTTACACAAGATAAAAATGCTGACTTAAGCAATTTCTGAACCTTAGGCAACTGGGTGTGAGAAGCGAAGGGAATATGAAAATCCATTTTTAGTTGTTAGGCTAGGGAAGCATATGCAGTCTCACTAAATTAACATTATGGTTACATGACCGCCTGTCCACAAGGTTTAACCGATTGCATCCTCAGTCAGCGGGTTTAAATAGAAACTAATAAACAAATGACAGGCATCTTAGAGTGATAGTTATTATTGCAATAATCCTGCAGCAACAGCATAGTAATGCTTTTTGAATATTGCACATGAGTGAGCACAACTGTACATAACACAGCCAATACGAGCAGTTTGTGTGCCAACAGTGGAGGCTAGCATGCTGTAACTGTCTCCTGCACTTGGAGGAAGGCGACGAAACCGAGCGTTTCACATCATGGAGGATTATGTAAGGAATAAACCACGACAGTGATTCATTGGTGGTAATGCAACGTTGGCCGCATCACCACCCACGTCACACATTATTTTCCAATAATGGGACTGCACAGAGTGGTTTAGTCTGCTTATACCAGTTAATACATATAAGTTACTTTCATCTATAATATTTTGTGCTTTTAATCAACTTAATCAGATGAAATTTTCAGATTTTTCCACACCGCTTTGGGCATATTGTTTTTGCACCCAGATGGTCGATAGTTTCATTTGATGGCCGTTTATAATTTTTGATTTGTAACTGTTAAAAGGCAGATGTGTCACATCAATTTAAAAAAATGCACACCCTTGCCAGGGAATGTTATTGCCCAATCAGGATCAAATATTTCACAATGCTGTGGTATAATAGACTATAACAAATAAGGACAATAGTCAATGGGCAGGAGCTTGACTGAAACCTGGCACCTCTCAATATTCAAGGCAAGCCCTACTGAGCTTTTCATAGACTTCAATGGGAGTGAAACTACAGGGATTTCCTGTTGCGTCACTATAGTTCCCAGGGTGTAGATTGTCGCAGCCTGTTTATTCCCTTAGTCTTGTATGCATTCACACGTGTATTTATAGTTGTTGCTTTTGCAATCAGGTGACTCAAGATGCATGTTATTAATGCAGCAGTGCCCATGGTTGAGTGTTGAACCCAATATGACGCTGCTGGATGTATGAAGATGGGGGAGAAACCTCAACCGTATGGATGTTAAGAGGGGGATGGATGCTGTCCTACCACAACCAATGCTAGCGAGTTATAGACATAATCTTCCATTTCCGTCCTTTCACCCTGCCTAAATATCCCAGGAACATAAATTAGTGATTGATCGGTTTTAATGAAGCAATCAACAGTACACAACAATCAAAATAATCGTGAGTTGCACTCCTAAACACACTGCTGTACGTGTTTATAGCTATAAAGTTGATGACTTGAAGTGCATAAATAAACACGATAATAACTACCAGAGCCTGGCTGACCCTTCACCTCAGTCTACCACACACACAATGAGATATGGTGAGTAGCACCCTACCCTTATGCAGCTGATGTGAGCTGCATGACCACTGAGCTCTGCTGTTGCGCAGTGCCTTGATTTCCCAGATTAAGCTAGCAGGAACTCCCCTAATGAAGCCTCAGACACCATGCTAACTGGCCCGCTCCCCTGTCCACGTGCCATATGCAACCTTCCCAGAGACAATACAGCAGCTGCCAGTGTGACAAAGCCAACCAACAGTGACTTAAAGGAGGCCAACCCAATGGCCCTGTCATTTGACGGATGGGGGGGGGGGGGGGAAAGAGAGAATGGGTGGTGTACATGGGGAGGATACTAGGTGAGGGAATCTGAAGGCACTCCCATTAATCATCCAACTACTAGTGCAACACAAACCAACAGGGACTGCTGAAGGAAGAAGGGACATCCAATACGCCAACTTTGCATGGTGTGTGTACGATACTAGAAGGCGCTCAATTAATGTCTCAACAGACTGCCATCAAGATCAAGGAAGCTAAATGTCAAAGAATTGCAAGGTATTATTTCATTATTTTAAAGTGTATACTTTGTAAGATCCAGAAACATATATGTGGACCAACAAAAAAAGATTTAAAAAAATCGACAGTTGAAAAGCACTCCACTGCCCTTGTTTCCTCAAGGGAAGAGTACTGTTGTTTTTGTGGTGATGTTTGACCTATTGTCAATAAGCATACTTGCAGGCCTGGAATTAAATGCAAAACCCTCATAATAGGCAATAACATTTTGTAATTGGCAATGATGCTAATACGACAAGATATGTACATTTAAGGTGATAAATACCTTTATAAATGTTAACATGATAAATAGGTTGTGGCATAGGTTATACAAATTCATATCATATCTATATCTATATATCTATATCTATATATATATATATACACACACACATTTTTTTTTTTAAGTGGGCAAATTTAAGTCTGAAGAAGTTAACCCCCTCCTCACACTTTCTGAACATAGATGCGTTTGGATAGAATATGATGGTCGTTCAGAGCACTTGCTAACCAAAACAAACTCGCAATATTGACTAAAAAATAAAGACAAAAATCGTTCAAATTTTTAATTTTCCTCATGCAGTAAGATTGTTCACTTTTCATGCAGGTCCTTCACAAGTAGGCCAAGGTTTGAGTTACCATGGCAACTAAATCTAGCAAGGACAGGCAATACATTTAAAGCAGGGTGATAAAAGATGTCCCTTGCCTTGTTTGTAAGGTCAAGAAAAAAAACAACAACCACCCTACCCACCTAGGGAAAACGGTCCAGTAATGACACAGCTACAATATGCTTACAATAACTTCAATAAACACAGTACTTAACAGTCAAAACAGGATTAAACACAGAAGCCAGGCTTCTGTGACCCACTACACCTCTGAACTCGTTTGCCTTCAATATGTACATAATTACCCCTTGTGTTTGTAACGCAAACAGCGAATGAACCCAAATATAGTCGGTGTGATTGTAGAGGTGATTCAGGCAGCCTGAGTGGACGTATTTATTTGACTTATTTCGTTCTGACACAAGGAAAAACAAGAAGATACAAAACAATAAATATATCGTTGATAAACACTTCCAATCTATTGCATGCATTTGTTCGGCGGTTGCTCTAGTCTAGATAATATTCACCCACAACCATTATACGTAAGAAATATAAAGAACAATCATGAACTAGGTCTTCAGAAAATCCGAATCAGATACATAAATAAATAATAATGATAAAACAAAGCAAAGTACCGGAAGAGAAAACACAATCAGCTGGGATATTAACCTTAATGTAGGCTACGTAATGTCAAAATACACAGCCAATACTTAATTCTACAGTCGTTTAAACACCGAGAACAATAAACAGACGTATCGTAAGCACGAAACAGACAGCTTACTGGAATATGGAGAATGTAAATTGTATACCAGGACGTTATATTACATAAAAAATGACCGTTGTTGGCAAACGACCGACGGAAAGCTTAGATCACAGGCCATAAGGCTAGGGTTATTTCCTGGCTGGTGGTGCTCCAAATGGGTTTGAGAGTAACCTCCGAGACTTGGGAGCACAATGTCAGTAGCAAGTGATTACGATATGTTTTCAAAGTGATATACGATTTGACAAAGGATCAGAGAAGGCTTATAAAGCTACATTTGTGCACGAAACGATCCTTGGAATGCATTCACTGCAAATAGACGGAGCCCGACTGAGTGTGCGCCATCATCACCGTGACGATGTAACTAGATTGCCACAACACAAGGCAGGCGACGGAGCAGAACCACACTAAATACATATCCGAAGGTGTAATTCACTAGCCAAATGCCATTAATTTTGGAAGATATGTTTTGGGTGCTGGGTGCACATGCAACATAGTTGCTATCGTGTCTCGTAGACAACTGACAACTAACATTAGCTAGCAAGCTAGCGTGAACAGGCCGTCGTTCAAGTCAACTGTCTCGTTTGGCGCCGCATAATATTGCGACCTCTTACGCCTTTAGACCGGTACGAATGTGTATATCACTTTCTAGTCAGTCACAGTTTTGACAAGACAACATGACTAGCAAAATGATGTTTGAAACCACAGCGTTTACCTTGGTTTATTAGGTTGTCAGGGCGCGCGGATCTTTCTTTCCAAGGATCCTGAACACCTCTCGTCGTCGATAACGTCACGCGCCGAGATAACGTAAAGAACGTAAAGACTGAGGTACGCGGGCAACTTTTTTGAGGACCGGGTATGCGAAATGTGTTTGGCCTCAACTGTGTCTAATTTGCCATACACAATTTGACGAAATTACCCAGGGCTACGCTCGATATTTGCACATTTTTCATTTATAGTTTACAAAGACATTTCAGCCCCATATGTATTAACCTCAGAGCGATTGAAATAATCGAACTTTCAAGAATAATAGAAAATGTACGAATGAAATAGAATAACAAAAAAAAAAACTTTACTTGTTGTAATAAACGCCATACATTTTTGAAATTTGGCCGGACAGTATTATACATGTGTGTACTGTGCCGCATGCTGAACTATTCCAGTAAAATATTTGGAATAATTGTGACATGCAGCGCTCCCCTGTGGCCAACGAGTGGATAACAGACAAAGCAAGACATGCAATAATATATAGTATGCGTTTATGGATATAGTTTCATGGTATATAATCTGCATTTTAAATAACGTAATTCACATATATATTGATTGGATTTGGTAGACACACAACATTACACATTTCCTTTATCAAATGAAGGTGTGGGTACCCGAGGTCATCCATTTAAGGTACATACATATAATACTCTATATACTTAACTGTTAGACTGAAGTAACGTCTGCAAAACTCCGATATTTAAACATTTTCTTATAAATAAGTGTATATTTACGCTGTGCAAAACAGCTTGTATATAGTAATCGCTGATTGGTTCGTTTTTAAGAAAAGGGAGGACACGCCATATCCGGCTAGCTTGTAATAGGAAGTAGTGTGAAGGTTGACCATTGGATGCTAAAATGGGTGTTAAAATAGAGATGTTTCGGGTAAGTGAGTGATAATGATAATAAACATTAAGTATTAGATGCATTTTTTGTTGTCTTAGTTTCGTACTCTTGGATTATCGTTAAAGAAGGATATTGGTTCAATTACACCTAACTTTCTTTAGCATGCTGTTTGCATGATTGCACTGTGGTTCATGTAACTTTAATAGTTTTGCAATCTGCCCGACCAGTCAACATTGATTTTGTTTTTAACAGATGGTGCTGTATCTATCATTTCCCGTAACCATGTTTTGGATATCTAACCAGGCTGAATACTTTGAAGAATATATCGTCAAGAGAAAGGTATGGGAGTATGTGAGTAGGGTATGTTTTCTCAATAGTAGGCTAACTGTCACTGTTCAATGACAACTGTTCAATATATAAATGTTCTCTATCTGTCCTCTCTGTCTTTCTGTTATTTAACATGTGTGTAACCTCCAGAGAGAAATCTTTCCTCCCGACGAGAAAATGCATGTAAGTGAAAGTCCGGTCTGTTTTCCGGTCAGGTTTTTATTTAATTGTTTCCGGACTAATCCCATTACTCAGGAGGCATTTTTACTTGTCAAATATGCTATAGTCGAAAAGCATATCTCTTGACAACGATTATTCTGTCAATCAGGTTTCATAAAGAAAACAAATGTATAATGTATACAAACAATATTGATTCCAACCTTCATCCTTCTTTACACTCCTGATTAATTTAATAAGGATTTCTGCAGGGAAACATAAAACACAGTTATGTTTCAGTTGCACTAATCAAAACTGATGTAACCAAGTTACGAAAATTCATCACAGATTTGAAAATGATTTGTTTTCAATGTCTGTTGCACCAACTATAGTTGCCGATGCTTACCTAAATGTAAAGAATAATACAATTTGTAATGTGCATTACACATTTATGAAGGCCTCGCTGCACAGTTGTTATGTCTTTTTTTTTCTTCTTTTCACAGAGAAAGGAGTTGGAGGAATTTAAAGAGAGAATGCGGAACCGTAAGGAGCAACGCTTATTGAAAGAGATGGCTTTGGAATCAGAAAACTAAGGACAAACAACAACCTGGAAAGAGTTTTGTTTTATTCAGAGCAACTGTTTTCCATAGATGCCTCAGACTGGATCCCATGCTGTTCCAAATAACAGACGCTTTGCTAAAATGTATTTGAATGGCAAATTAAGTTCTGGATGTTTTGACCGTGTTACACCTTTAAGAGATGGTAATGTCATTGTCCTTCATAATATCTATTTCTACCAGTCTATTTGACTATTTATTTTTACGTATGCTTATTTGTTCTTTAATGATTGTTTTCGATGCTGTCTTGTTGAAGTTCAATGTAGATTTATCCATGAACATTTTCTTTTTACATCTTTAAGAAATTGGAAATTAAAGGTTTATTTTGTAATTTTATATGTATGTGTTGTGGACAGCACATGTTTGATTAGAAAGATACATAAAAATCTATTATAATCGGTGGAATAAGTCATATTTATCTTGAACAAATATAAATGAAAGGTTTTCAACACCATTGTAGTTTATTGCTTTGAACTGAACAAATTGGAAATAACCTTTTTACATAGTATTTTATGGCAATGATAAATGAGCCCGATTGAACATTCATACCAGTCTACACAACCCATGAGCCCTATGGAAACCAAATTAATGTCAGTCTACACAACACATGAGCCCCATTGAACACATACATGTCAGTCTACACAACACATGAGGGACCGAGTTTTACTGTGTGTTGCAAATGTATTTATTGCACTTCATGCATGTATACTGTGTCTTCCTGTACTTCTTGGGTCCACACATATCGCATTGTGTGTGTACTGTGTGTGTTTGTGCCTGCGTATTCACAGAGAAGCTGGGAGGTAATTTCAGATTTTGAAAATATATAAATCAGAATCCTTATGGACGGGGAGGGTGGGGGTGTATTGTTGGAGGTGGGGTGTTGGGGGTTTATATGTTCTTCCTCGAAACTGAGCCACGGTCATTGAGTCGTAAGGTTGAAAAAATAATAATTGTATTATTTTAGTAAACATTGTAAACGGGCCCCAAGACCCAAACAACATACAAAACAAAGTCAAATGAACCCTACATTGTATTGCAGTAACCAGTGCATAACTTATTTTTTATATAAGCAATATTGTGTCAACTTTTGATCTTGACGGGCGGTGCACCTGTCTGATTGTAATACTAAAACGAAACACTGGGTGATAATGTTTCCTTTTCAAAACCTGCTTGGACGAACAGGAAAATACTAACAACACGGAAGTAACAGGTTAGCAACACGCAAGCGGCTACGATGGCACCAAGTGGGTTGAAGGCGATAGTTGGAGAAAGTAAGTACTTTTCTTCATTTTTGTGACATTATATACATTCAGATGTAAAGAGTAATCAACCACAGGTTGTCACTTGCATAATTATTAGTGTGTCTGCTTCGGTTATTAGCTATTTGTTTAGGATTATACATCTCTTGATAAGTCGCCTGAGGATTTCTTCCACCCCTAGTTCCTAGTAGCTAACATCGCTCATAAAAGGCAACTATGAACGTTTTGATAATGATATTTGTTAGATACGTTATCTAACACGTCTATTTGTCATTCTATTAATACGGGGGGTTAATGCAACTATATCTATTATCAAGTGGCTAAACGATATATTGTTAAGAGGAAGTGAAGTCGAGCAACTTGTCATGCCATTTGGCTATTTTGTTAATTTCCCAGGGACTTAATAGAATAACTAGAATAATAAGCTTGTTTGAATGAATGAGCCTAATTTCAGATTCCGATGGATTCCAACTATGATGGATCATTTGTACTGCGTTAAATTAATCTTACAATTACATTGTATCCCCTTTTCGTGGATGTTGTTTTTCTGTTGCGCATACTGCCTTACAACCAACAGAAATTAAAGTAACCAGATAATTAACTTATTTATTAATCTACAGTATTATAATATTTATAAACCGCAATCATAAGCAGTTACAGCTACGTTTCTATTGGCTGCCATCAAGTCCAATTCTATAAAAGGCAACCTGGCAACTAAACTGTAGTTCTTCATTCGTTATTACACCACACTCCTACGTCATGGCATTCATACAGCAATGTCATGTTGGTAATCTACTTCTATCTTTTCACGCTTTTCAGACATAGATGAGAAATGGTTTTAAAGTTGTTCGTTTTGTGTTGAGAGTTGAAGCGAAATGCAAGATGCAGAACACCTACCTGCTCCTTGACATCTGGCCTTAATATGTATATAATTAGTAAGGCAACTATTCTTGGTGCAAGAGACGATTAGGACGTTGCAAAGTCAAATTAGGATGTCAGTATTCTTAACCATAAACGTATGTGTTTATCTGCAGAAATCTTAAATGGAGTCATCAAGAGTGTAAAGAAGGATGGAGAATGGAAGGTGAGAGCTACTCGACACAAAGAACAAAAACATTACTTTTGCTTGCTCGTCTGCCTGTTTTAACCTTTATTTCAAACGTATGGCTCCCCAGGTCCTCATTGTGGATCACATCAGTATGCGCATTTTATCATCATGCTGCAAGATGTCTGATATTTTGGCAGAGGGAGTTACCAGTAAGTGACCAGCTAAATTATATATCCCACTAATAGGATAAATATTAGACAGTTATTATTTACAGCTTCAATGGCATATTGACATTTTGATCAATGTGTAGACATTCTACTCACACTATTGAGATTGAGATATAGGAACTCGTATAAGAGCAGATGCTTTCAATTAGTTCTCATGGGCAACCTGGTCATGATGAAATTGAGGCATAAAGCCTAAACATGTAGAATACACATGTAGTTGTATACCTGTATACCCAAGCCTCATAGTAATACAATGATCCTGGACACCCTTCACCTTTCAGTCGTAGAGGATATCAACAAACGCAGGGAGCCCATTTCCAGTCTGGAGGCCATCTATCTCATCTCACCAGTGGAGAAGGTCAGTGTTTCAACTTTATTGTAATCACGATCCAATGTCCTGTGTCTTTTGCATTAATGCAAATAGTTATTTAATGCTACAATATGTAACAAATTGACTGTACTTCATTCTAAAATAACCTTGATATGTCGTCAGAGATTAAGGATACAGGCTAAATTGAAATATTGGCTTTTCCGACAACAATGCTATATATATGTATATTCTCTCTTGAAATGTCCGTTCTGGGTCGGAACTTTTGTTTTTGTTTTTTGGCCTGTGTGTTATCTTCACTTATACTGTTCACTATTCTCAGAGTACCCCAGGTTGACAGATAATAAACAACTTGGCACACAAACACAGTGTGCTGCAGCCATCGAAGCAAGCATGCAAACAGGATAAACTGAGATTGTATTAGATTTTGCCCGACCTAAAAGCCTTGTCCTCTTTCGAAAAAGCTCCATGACCGGAGCTGGGCAAAAACATGGGTAAATCTTGGAGTTTCATTTGACAGATTGAGACAGCTGTGAGCCCAGTAAGATTTCAAGACGGATGCCACATTATAAACGCTGGTTTATAATTTGCAAACAATAAATTGGAAACATATACAATAGCTGATCAACTTACAGTGTAGGACCCGTAGTCACTTGTCATTGTCGAAATAGAATAATTGCACTCATCTCAAAATATAATGCTCGGCTCGTCTTGAGTTCATGCTCTTTCAGTGTCCTCAACCTGGCATCCCACGTGAGCTTTGATGAGGAGGGGTCTGTTGAGGAGGGGGCAGGCGGCGACAACTGTCTATAATATTGTACATTTGTACATTTAATAAGAAGTTCTCTAAATCATCCTTTCCCCTTTTCTTTTTGTCTATCGCAGTCCGTTGAATCCCTGATCAAGGACTTCAAAGACACTGCTTTCACTTACAAGGCAGCGCACATCTTCTTCACCGACAGTAAGATGATTTGATGTCCTCCACATCATGCAAGTTCTAAATACCTATTTGTAAATGGTTTTCTCTTCCCCGCTGCGTAGATTGTCCAGATAGTCTCTTTGCTCAAATCGGGAGATCCAGAATTGCCAAGTTCGTGAAGACATTGAAGGAGATCAACGTAGCCTTCCTGCCCTACGAGTCTCAGGTTCAGGGACTTCTTCTTAACCGCCCTGCTTCCATTTGTCCCAGACCCCCAAAAAAGTTTTGGGGTTTGCCCAAAACTCAACCCAATAACCCTTACCTATATGTCTCTTGCCATCCAACCACTACAGGTGTTCTCCATGGATGACCCCACCTCGATGCACCGCTTCTACAGCCCTGAGTCGTCTGGAGGCAGGGAGAAAATGCTGGAGAATCTGGCCGAGCAGATCGCCACCCTCTGTGACACGCTGAAGGAGTACCCTGCCGTCCGCTACCGCAGGTACCGGAGCACTGCGCAGGAAAACCTGTATTTATTGTCTTCCCCATTCAACTACCGAAATCCTGCAATTAGACCTACAATAATTAGCAATAAGAGAAAATGAAAATACTTTTGAGACCTGCGTACATCTGTCATTCTTGATGCAGATGTGTATCCGAGGCTGTCTTTGTGGAACATAACATTTTTTATCAAATCCAAAAATGGAATGTCGTAGGGCAAGGTTTTCTTTCTACACCTATGCGTTTTCCTGCCATTGTCGACATGGATTCATTGACTAGCACAACCGGCAGGGTCACGGGTCGAAAGACTACTATGATAGGCATGCTAACCTTCCACCTAAAAACACACAATGATTTCCACCCTTGTCTAGCGTGACTCCGCCCAGTCTCAAATCAAACTGTCATAACATAACGTGTGTTTAATTCTCTGGCATGGCTGACGGTTATTGGTCCCATTATCTATGCTAGTGGCCCCGAGGTGAATGCTAAGCTGGCTGAGGAGGTTTACCAGCACCTCAACGCCCATAAAGCCGACAACCCCAGCATGGGAGAGGTGAGGAGACAGTACGGCACTGCCAAGCCCAGTCAACACCTCCTCTGTGCTACTGCAACAAACGTTATTGTCTCTATGATCAAACCCTGAGCAACCTTCGACACGGCTAAGTCCATGAAGTGCTGTACTTCACACATTTCTTGGTGTTTATGGGGCGTTTTTGGTGCTAACTTCCTGTGAATAATTTTCTCCCTCTGTGCTTGACTGCTGTTTCTTTCACTCTTGTTCTTCCATTCTTCCTTAGCTGACATTTCCTTGCGTCTGAGACTGGTCTGAAAAGGCATGTATTACAATTCAAATTATTAGTTCCTAATACAAATAGAGGAGTTGGACATATTAGAACTGGCCTCCTCTGGAGATCCCTTAAAATGTCCTGTTTGAAATATTAATGTTTCTAATCTGAGCAAATATTAATCAGTTTTTAAAAATACATGATACATTTTTAATGAAATGATGACCCATTCTTTGAAATATAAATAAAAGATGAATGTGGATTTAACAAGAAAACCAAATTGATAGAATTGAAAGTATTTTGTATCAGGAAAATAAGATGTTTAAGATACCAGGCAAACATCTAAGTGTTATTCAACACGCAATATTTGAGCTCTCTGTTTTGCCTGTGTTGTATGTATTTATTTTCTTCTTCTTTTACTGTTCTTCTGGCGTTTCAAAGCAATTCACATAAAATAAGACAAAATTACACATAAGTGCCCCGCCACTCATTGCCACTATATATTCTTTTACTGAACAATGTTACCTGTCGTTAGGGTGCAGACAAGGCCCGATCTCAGCTACTGATCGTAGACCGAGCATATGACCCGATCACACCCATTCTGCACGAGTTGACCTTCCAGGCTATGGTCTACGACTTGCTGGACATAAAGCAAGACATCTACAAGTGAGTGAATATTTTACCAGAATAGTCTTGTGGGTAGGGTTACCTTTCGAACCCAGGCAGAAAAGTTCTGCATTCGATCCCTGAGGTCTGCTTTCTACCTGTAGGCACCCATGTGCAAGATGCCTAACCCTTACCTGCTTATTATATGAATGCACTTTACGTTTCTTTAGATTAAAGAGTCTGCTAAAAGGACTAGAGAATTTAATTTGATCACTTATTCTTGTGTTTAAACATTTGATGTGCTGCATGTTCAAGGTATCAAACCACTGGAATTGGAGAAAGTAAAGAGAGGGAGGTTCTTTTGGATGAGGATGATGAGCTTTGGGTTCAGCTCAGACACATGCACATCGCCGATGTTACCAAGTAAGTCTGTCACCTGGTGGAATGTCGGCAGTGCACAGAGGCCTCCTACTCTGTGCACATTGGCTCACTGAATATTATAACGTTTATAAGGGTGGCTTGCATTGTGCCTGTAGATTGAGTCTTGTAGGGTATTTTTTGCACATGTTTGTATGAGTCGTGTGTTGTAATGTGCCAGAATTACACTTGTATAGTCCTTTTAGTTTTAACATTCATGTTCTGGACTCAAATCATTTGTGTTTGAAAAAGGTGTGCGGTCGTTATTTCATTTGTATGAGTGTATTACTTCAAGTACTTCACAATCCAAGATGGTGTTAAATAAATTAACGTTGTTCTTATTGCAGGAAGGTGACTGAACTACTGCGCACTTTCTGTGAGAGTAAAAGGATGTCCACTGATAATGTGAGTGATAAACACTGTGGTAGTTATTGTCCTAGCATTGTTAAGTGGCCGGTGCTGTGGTTAGCCACCATTAAATGTATTTTGTGTTTTTAGGCCAACATCAAAGATCTCTCTCAGATGCTGAAGAAGATGCCACAGTACCAAAAAGAGCTCAGCTTGGTGAGTTTCAGCACATTTTTTTCAGTAAAAGATTTAAGCAAATTAAATAAAAGCATGAGAAACCGTTTGAAATGTTTTCCTAATTTTTTTCGAATCAAATTACTATTCTTAACCATTCTTTATGTTGCACTCATCAATGTGATGTGTTTCATTGTCACAATTACAGTTGTGGCCACTTACCAACCTTTGCACCTTTTCTCCAACCATTGTCATTTATTTGTCTTAATTGTTTTCCCCTTTTTTATATTTACAGTACAGTACTCACTTGCACCTCGCTGATGCCTGCATGAAGAAGTTCAAGCAATCTCTGGAAAACCTTTGTGAGGTGGAACAGGTCGGTTTAAATTAAAACATCTCTTTAATTGAACACTCTCTTTAGAAGAAGACTCTGTACCTCACTCTCATACAGCCGTCTAGTAGTCAGTAAGTTTATGACACAACGTTCACATAGTCTCTTCGAGAGAGTGTCTGTCATGGAATGACAAGCGCTCACTGCCACAGCATAGCAGACGTACTGCTCCATTAAAGCATCTCTATTTGTAGCTCCCCTGGGAAGTGTGCATTGGCGACAGACACTGCAGTTATGCTTAATGGGTCTAATTTTAATGGTGATGGCGTTGAAGGACGAGACATCCATTTCCTTTTGCATAGGCGGTAATACTCTGATATATAATATAATAATAATCTGATATGTAAATCCAATCCAAGCCAAAAAATGCAATAGCAAAATATGTTGCAGCATTAACATGTCACCCAAACAGTGTCTGTGCGACCGTAATTCAGACCCTTTTTAATCAAACAAGTGACTGACATTGCAGACACTAAAAAGCTACCCACGAGCACAGCGTGACTTTTATTTAATAGGAGTGTTAATCGGGACGCTCGCATAAACCATTCACTCTGCCTCGCTAATGCATCGTTGGCGTACTCGAGAGCTGTGTCTTTAATCCGAATGGGGTGAGGGGGGTCACCACTACTCTACCCTCAGCGGGTACCCGTGGTATAAATGTCCTCCATTGTATGGCTCAAGCAAATACAAAGAAGGCTTTGTGAGTGTGACACTATAGGTGATAAAAAAAAATAAAGTTATGGTGGTAGACATTGATGTCTTGTTTTCAGCACTAGTGAATTTCAAATGCTAAACAGCAAGATTTGTTGGTCACTGGCTAAGCCTAATGGAGAATGGGGATTAAGGAATACTTGGAATACAGATTTTTTTAGGAAGGGCAAAGCTCCTAGTGTTTGTAAAGGGGGGATCCGACAACCTAGGTGCCATTTATAAAAGCTATTAAAGACTGTAAGAAGCCCATATTGCTGAGTGGTTTTGCTACATTTTGATGGTTAAATCTTGCTGCTGTAATATTATGTTTTGCATCGCACCACAGAGAAGAATAGCTCACTTGTGCATTTGAAATGTTTTAAAATGCACATTTTCATACATGCCCATACTACAGTAAAGTGGGTTTCCATATCAAGACAAACTATAAATAAACTGCATGAAACTGACTGATGCATTTCTGTGCTCATGGAGTGATCATTAGGTGCGTATCATTAAATGTCAGGTGAAGGAACATTGCCTTTCGTGACGCATTTCTAAGATAAACAAGATATTAGGGTGTGGCTGACTCCAGGAAGGATGTGGCAGGGATGTGCCCTGATCCTTGACAATGTGGCTTTATTATAGCAGGAGTACTTCAGTATTCAAAGTAGTTGTCACGCAACCCCAGTGAAAAATAAATGCCTATCATGTTGACTTTAAGAATCAGAATCAGAAGTTATTGGCAAGTTGCTTACCAATACAAGGAATCTGTCTTGATTTGTTAAAAGTAAAAATGTAATATATTTCTATAAAACAAAAAAAAAGAACTTGTATTTATTATATTTAACATGTAAAATATGAAGTGTGCAAATTACGCACAATAACATGTTATTGTGAGTTACTTGTTTATATTGAACCCTATGATGGTTACCACTGGTGACGCTCCACCACAGGACCTGGCCATGGGCTCCGATGCAGAGGGGCAGCCCCTGAGAGACGCCATGAAGAGCATCGTCCCTGTGCTGCTCAACAACGACATCGAGGCCTACGACAAGATCCGCATCATCCTGCTGTACATCTTCCACAAGAAAAAGGGTGGGTCCTTTTTTTTTAACCGAGAAAACACTTAAACGACCACCGGCCATCCATTCGACTGCTAAAGAAACTGCTACCACAACAGTTTCACTTGGTGGGCGGGTGTTTAAAATGGAGAGAATCTGCTGTCAAATAATCACAGCGATCTGTTTCCTGTTTCCTGTCTCTGAGGTTGTACGCCCCTTGTTCCTTGCAGGCATTGCTGAGGAGAATCTCACCAAGCTCATTCAGCATGCCAACATACAGGCGGACAGCAACATCATCACCAACCTGCAGAACCTGGGCTGTAACATCATATCTGGGGTAGGCCTCTCCACCCGCAGCCCTAAGACACATCCTCCTTCTCCTGCTCCATACACGCCATGAAGCTATTTGCTATGCAAATGTCTTGTTGTTCCCCATCAGGGCGCAAACGCAGGGCAACCCCAGCCTGAGAGGAAGGAGCGAATGGAGCCTACCTACCAGCTCTCCAGGTGGACTCCGGTCCTCAAAGACATCATGGAGGTATTGCAAACCTGCAACTGCATGCCAATATATGCAGCCACATGTGCAGCTTAAGAGATGTATGGCTAGAATCATGATGAGTGAGGCATGCAAAACAAAATGTGCTCTGGCGAGGATTTTTAAATTGCATCGCTTCCTTGAGACATCTCTTCCTTTGCATACTCAAAGGAACATCTTAAGCATGGACTACCAAAGGCAAAAAAGCATTGGTTGTGGGGAATAAGGAACGAAAAAAATGTATTCTTGCATGCACATACAAGAACAAATGCACTCTTTTAATTAATATTGGAAGAATGTGCAAACTCTTACTCTCTGTGTTGTCACCTCTGACTCTGCCTCTTTGTGTGCGTTTGAGCACAGAATGCCCTAGATGACAAGCTGGACAGAAAACTGTGGCCATTTGTCTCCGACCCAGCGCCAATCAACACGACGCAGACTGCAGTGAGGTGGGTGCTGTGCTATGGTTTCATATTGAAGATCCCCCTACTCCTATACCCTTAGCTGACCAGGTGCCTTCAAGTTTAGCATGTAAAACTGGTTCAAATGAAATGGAAATAGATTACAAGATTTGAAGACAATGGAGTACACCTTACATGATGACACTGTATGATGGTAAACATTTTTTTTATGTATTTGTTGTTGTTGCAAAGTTGCATGAATGGAGCTGGAGGTCAAAAGATCAAATAAAGCCAGTTTTCCGGGTTCATTACAGCGCTTCATAATCCCATGGAACTTCCGACATCATTCGAGGGTTTATACCAACCACATTTAAGAGCCTGTGTCGAACCATAATCTGCATTCACTAATGGACAATTTATTTGTCTCCCTTCCTGTGTGGTAAAGCACTTGATGGTCTGGTCTGGGTCTGAGTATTAATTAATGTCACTTTATCCTCCGTCTGACACCAGATGTTGATGTGTTACTATATATAGAGCACACTGCAGACCATTTGCAAGACTCCACTATACTTCCTGTACTGTTTATTTATGCAACATTGACATTGAGTAAATAACATCCTCTTTGCACTTAACATTACACTGAAGGTTATGGTCATTGCAGTATGGTGTGGTTTACAACTTTAACATTTTGTAATTGTTTATGTTTCAGACTTCATGGTTTCAAGACACAATTCCTTTACTACAAAATTGCGTTCAGTCAATATCTTCATTTCATTACTTTATGATATGACTCAAATGAACAATGATATATAATGGTTGCCCAGCCTCAGTGGCAATTATATGTCCCCAAATGTCCACAGACTACCTGTAGGTGTCTTTAGGCACGATGCCTACCAGCTCGTCCATTACATGTATCTGATGTTGGACTGTCGCTTTGGGTAAAAGTGGTCGCTGAATGGCTAAACTGTATATACTAAACATGGATATTTTGTGTACATGTATTTGTTTTCTTGAATAGCAGTGCACGGTTTGGGCACTGGCACAAAAACAAATCCCCAACGGAGTACCGCTCCGGGCCACGTCTCATCGTCTTCGTGATTGGTGGGGTGACACACTCCGAGATGCGCTCAGCCTATGAGGTCACTCGAGCCACCGACGGAAAATGGGAAGTCCTGATTGGTAGGTTATTTTGTGGGTTTTTTGGGGGGTTCACAAGGTGGTCGCCCTTGCCTGGTTACAGTTTTGTCATGTACAATTGTACATGTACATTTGGAAACTGTTTATTTTGTAGCTTCTACGATTTTGACTATATGCTTTGATTGTTTTCCGTTTTTCTTTGGATAAAATGGTCTACTACACTGATTCTCAACTGGTAGGTTGCAAGACTTGCAAAACCATAAGTGGGTCGTGAGGGCTTTTTGAGTGTGTCGCCAAGCATTTGCAAAACCTTCATTTTTTTAGAAAGAAACCCATGAATTAACAATTGTTTCAATGTTAATTCATATTTCAATGGATTACTATTGTATTAAATTTAGCACCAATTGTTGCATCTTTTTGCTCGCTCAATGTTTTTTAACAGTACACAAAGGCATTATTGATAAATAATTTTCCTGTTAAGAATTGAATGTCATTAACATGACTGAATGACACATGTGATTCCTGAGGGTAGACCAGTTGAGAACCCCTGTACTAAATTACAGCTTTTAAATGTAGTGTATCCACATTTAGCAATGGCTGAATTGTTAGCCTCATAGATAAAGGTTCCAGGCACTTTGTTAAGGGGTCCACAACAATGTAAAGGTAACATCTTTCTTCTGTTTACTTTGTCAGGGTCATCTCACATCCTGACACCGACAAGCTTCCTGAACGACGTGAAGAGTCTAGACAAAGTGCTTAATCCGGATTTTTAAGGGGAGATCCTTAGAAGAGCAAGCAGATTGGGATAGAGATGTATTTTATTTGTGCTGATGAGGGATGCTGGTCTATTGTCACTGGATTTGCGATATATGTATATGTGTACTAACCCAGGTAGTCAAAGATATAATCACTGGAAGGATATATATACATTTTTTGTGTGTGCAATGCTCAATCTGAAATAGATTATGTATATACTGCTGTTTGGTTTCACATCATAGCCATACTATTTAATTTAAATAGATATTTAATAGATATTTACTGTACCCGATGATTGTATCCTATACTGTAATTATTTCAAATTATTTTTGTTATAATGAAATCATATATTTGCGGTCTTAGAACAGAATAATTTGAAAAGTAATTATAGTTACCTATGAAAACAAAGTCTCATTGTCGAATTATACTGCCCCTCCTTGATACCACGGTCACAGTTGCTTCAGTCTCAAAAGTTTATTTTGAAATTTAGCACTTTTATCATGTACTTTTTAGAGAAAGAGTTTGAGTGTGGTGGGTCTCTTGTTTCTTTGTTCTATGTGAAAATTAAAAAAAACTTAATAAAATAAACATGTATACACTGGCCTCGTGTTTGGAAATGCCGGCCTCAGGAGGCATGTTACAACTTGACCTTTGTTTTGCTTCTATTTGCTAGCCTAAAACTTTACTGACCAACATAAAATGTCGACAGGACAGAGATATTCCAATGATACTGTGACATAAAATCACTACTCGCAGTGGTTCTCTTGATTTCATTTGATTCTCTTAATTTCTCAAGTTTACACCCATGTCTTTCTACAATGTATCATATAGACCGCATCATGGATTTATCACAGCCACTAACCTCTCAGAAATCTCCCCATGAGATTATTACAACTGAAAATGAGGCATCATAGCGGATATATTGATATACGATGGATGACCTGTGGGAGAGAGATCCTACTCTGCACTTTCGTAGAATTAATGATAAGGGGCTTTGACCTCAATGTCATTATTTGATACTGTAGGTCTACATAAGAGCATTACTTCGTAATGTTTGTAATGTTTCTTGCATTAATTATTACGCACCATTACGTTCCACATTATTTTCTGCTTGTAGGTCTACTCTAAGTACAGCGTTAGCTCCAGTACGGGGACAGGCGTAGCACAAACAGAAAAAGATCATCCCTTTCCATCTGAGGATTATGTTTTCATCTAGGATTACAGAATGAATGAGGTCTTAATGGCAAAAGGTTAAACGTTAGGGCTTAAGACTGTTTAAAAGCATCCTCCCAAGCTATGGCCAGTATGCATCTGAAGAAAAATCCAAACACTCCATCTTTCGCTCCACTGGATTTACAATGACTTTTCTGTTCAGTAACAGAAAAGTCATGCAAATGATGTATACAAGACTTGATTTTACCCATTGTTGAGTAAACAAGGAACAACTGTGTGGCTGCCTTTTTGGAACACGTACATTGTTTTTGTGGGATTACTGCTGTTCAAGTGGAGACAAGGATGGAAGCTAAGCGGATCCCTCTGGTATGGTGTGAAATTCTTACATTAAATGTAAATGTTGTATACAGCCATATCATTTAGTGATGAAACCATTACCAGGCCACTCTGTGACCTTTTGACAGACATTTCATAACTTTTGACTGTCATTGTGAGATTGCTATTGTTATATTATAGTTAATTAAAATATACTGATATAGTATATTTAAATTTTCTTTGTTGCTTCATGTTCATGTTTTGTGTACTATTGTCCAAAAAATAGAGTTGTATTTCTTAAGAGGACATTTTAATTAAGTCGGACAAAGTTTCCTGGAAATAAAATAAATTATGTTATGATTCAAAACCACAACAGTGTTGTGTTAGTTGTATTCCTTTCACTAAACTACATGTATTACATGTTTAAATTCCAAAATATACTTTAATTTAAAAATTAAACATTACAAATAATTTCTTCAATCACATTGAATTCAAATTAAATTGGACATATTGGTGCCACCCGTTCTTTGCTTGTCTATGGACGTCTATGGAGTTGTTTTTGGTTTCTTTTGTTCTGCAGGGAACTCCTGGACCGGAGCAGGTTCTCCACTCCGACCCTACCCAGAGAAGAACTACAACCACAGGTCAGGATGGGCCTCTCTCAGACATCTTACTGCATTGTGTTCTCTGTAATCAAGGCTGGAAACTATTTCACTACCTTTTTTTACATACTACTCTAGAGCTATTTTAGATTTTTCTTTTACAAAAAGATTTAAGTTTACACGTGCAAAATGAGATACTACTACTCAACTTTTTAGTTTGCGTTACTTACCTTAACAGTTTTATCAAAATGCTGTTTTATATGAGTTAAACAAACAATGGTTTGTAGGTATGAAGAAACCATTGATAACGCTAACCCAGACTGGATCATTAAAAGAAAACCTGATTAACCTGGTATATGCATTAGGAATGAAGGACTTTTATGAAATAATTGTTTCACTTGGGCATAGGATTTGAGTTCTTTGAACCTTGTCATTGGCCTTCTCATGTGATCCAGCTAACTGTCTGCCTCCTGCCACACAGGTGCAACTTGCGCAAGTAACAATGACTTCTTCTACGCACTGGCCAACGCCCAGGGTCAGCGCCTGGATGACCAGCGTGTTACGCTTGCTACGCTGCCCGGTTTCAACCGCCAGGTACCAGACCAGACCACACAATAGATGGCTCCCCTAGCTGGATAACTGGAAGAATGTACAACAGTCTTCCAGTTACCCCTAATCTTCCAATGTCTTTTTTTGAAAAATGTTTATTCAGACACCTGCCTCAAATAATCAGAGGTGCTCCACACCTCACATCATTCTGACCGAGAGCACTCCAGACACCACCAGGAGACAGCTGTCTGCATCAAGCAACCCTGTACAGAGTAACACACCTCAACACAGTCCAACCAAGGTCTCTGTCATTGTAGTCTGGTTTCCTTCAAGAGCGTCGGAAAAGGAGTGGCGCAAGAAGGAGAAAGGGTCTAAATATGTAGCTCTGTTTATGACATAGGTGGCCCCTGATGCGGATCAGGATACAATCAGGACTGGGATGAGCCAAGGTCAGCACGGATGCGTGGATCCCAGTAAGAGCCCCTCTTCAGGAGCCAAACAAGCAGAGGAAATGCCAAGCACAACTATACCACCAACAGGTAATTTCATTGATATACAAAGGGGGGTGGGGTGGGGTAGCCTAGTCACTATACTGGGAGTCAAACAGTATAACCACCCATAGACTCTGGTGTTTTACGCCAAGCCTAAAGGTTCTGGGTTCGATCTTCGTTATCCGAAGACTATCTGTAGGCATTCCCAAGCAAGATGCTACAACCATACCTATTCATTAATGACATATCTAAAAAAAAACACTTTGGATAAAGCATCTTCTCAATTACTAAATAGCAGGGTGTGTTTTTTGTGGAATTGTGTTACAATTTCTATGTGTTCACCGGTACTTATAGGGCCTGATTCAGACAAGTTCTTCAGCCTCTTGGCTAATACTCAGGGCCAACGGCTGGACGACCAGCGGGCGACTCTTCCTTCGTTACCCGCGACACAGAATGAAAAGCCCACAACGTCTGCTGCAGGAGACTCAAGTTACTTATGCTACATGGTTTCCAAAGTGCAAGTGAGTCTCTCTTAGTCTCTTGTCTTTATTCATTTATATCTATATATAAATAGATTTAATTTGCAATATCCAATGAGAAAGTCAACATTAACATAAACATACAAAAAAACTAATTTAGGAAAAGCATCCAAACAGATACATAATGTCCCGCCCTGAAATGTCTCTTATGTACATTTCATAACCCCGCACATTTCCTCGATTCATATATAAGTACCATGGTTTGCATTGTAAATGACTGCTCTCTGCATACATGCATGCCGTGTTATAAACCATCTCATTACTTTTAGGGTTCCAGAATGGAAGAGCAGAGATGCTCCTTACCCCAGATTCTGACCCCGGACACAGATTCAGCCCCACCTCGGTCAGCCTCCTTCAGCCCTGGCTCAGACATGGAGAGACCCAAGACCAAGGACACAGTGAATCAGGAGGTACGATCCTACTAGCCTTCTCCTTCTACTTGTGTTAATGTATATCCCTTGGAGAATTAAGGACGCTCAGTACGTACACATTTATGAATTACAATCACTTAGGTGAATGTGTCAAAATAAAAGCTCTTGAAGGTTGTTTATACCTGACTGGCATTTTTCAATAAAAATTGGGATTTTGCTGTATTCAAAAGAGTCGAGTGTCAATATAGAGATAAACCACTTTTAACATTACAAACATTACATACAAACATTAAGGCGTCATTTTTCATCACTTTTTCTACCTAGCCAATGGTGCAGGTGGACCAGGACAGGTTTCTTCGCATGATGAGCCATGCCCAACATGGGAGGATGGACGAGCAGCGCTGTGTGTTAAACCCTAGCAAGAGCACCAATTCCACCCCCAAACACACCAGGCCCAAGTCCCCAAAAAGCACTGTCCCCACAGGTTGGCCGTTTTGGTGTTTAGGGTTTGGGTTAACTTTTTATTTTAGATGTTATTTTAACAATAATTGTATCAATTAATCCAATAGATCAATTGAGCCAATAGTGGTGGACTGCATGTTTTCTGAGAATATGTTTATGTTAAAGCCAATTAATGGTATTGAACTTGAATTACCAACCCTGGTTTTAATATCGTCAACCATTCATCAACGGAACTCTTGTGCTTGTTTGCTCTTTGCTGCCAGGTCCTGATTCCGAAAGGTTTTTCAGTCTCTTGTCCAACACTCAAGGCAGAAGACTGGACGACCAGCGAGTGACTCTTCCTTCGTTACCCGGGATACGGAACGGAGGAACCACGTCAACCGCTGAAGCAACTGGTTCCAGCCAAATGTTTTACATGGTCTCCAAAGTCCAGGTGGGTCCTATCCCTCCAAGAAACCTCACAGTAAGACAGCAATGACTTTGACGGATCTCTGAAAACCTTCTGCAGCAATGGAAGTATTATTAGGCTCTGAAGCATTATGTCAAAAACTACTGAAGGTTGTATTGATGCCTCAAACCAAGAAAGACCTTGGTTGGGAACGGTGCGCATATGGAGAATGTAATACATTGCATTGAATACATGGGGCAAATTTCTGATAGGGCAGTGTTTTTCAACCTGTGGTACGCAAATTTACAGTAGAAGAAAACATAATAGTTAATTGAAAGTAAATATATAGTAAATATTGTTCAGTATATATAGTATTATGGCTTGTTGTTATTAAAAAAAATAGTATATCTTTGTGTATTTCATCATGTTTTCCATTGTAATGTTTTCCGTTGATGTTTTGTGATAGTTTGTGTATGCTAAATAAACACACTGGGAGGCTAAGCGGTGTTGCTGACTTTTTCTTTCTACTATTTCCCACTGGCCATGGCCTTCTTGCACTAGTTATTGTGTATAAGGGGCGCTTGCACTCTTTGTTCACCCACTGCATGTGTATTTATCAATTTTTTTAAGTTTGCATATTAGGTGGTCCGTTAATAGTCTTGATGACAATATAGTGGTACACCCAAAGTCAAAGGTCGCAATCCACTGTTCTAGGGGGTCAAAAGAGTTAAAAAATATTGGAATCTATTCGTTAGTTTGTCAAGTGGCTGAAAATTAGATCCTGTTTTTCCCTTCCAGGGTTCCAGGATGGACGAACAGAGATGTTCTGCGCCAAACATCTTCCTAAATACAGGCAACCGATCTGGCCAGCAGAGTTCTGACAGCTCCAATCAGACTGACTGCAAAGATAGACCTCCCCAGAGGTCTGCCTCTTTCAGCCCTATCCCAGATGTCCAACAGGTTAGACATGCTCCATTACCGTTGATTTGGATCAAAATTTCCAACGCTCCAATTGATGTAACAAAGCAAGCCCATACAAATGACGTAATCTTTCATTTGTCAGGCAACAGCTGAGCAAGACAACTTCTTTGCCATGATGAATCATGTCCAACGTAAACGCATGGACGACCAGCGATGTTCTTTAACGCCTAGCAGTAGCACACAACATATGACCAGAGACCACCCTGCAAGTCCCGGCCTCACAGGTCAAAGTAACTCAGGCACCCCGTGTGAGTTATGGTTTCTCTCGGTCTTTCCTTTCACTAAACTACCCCGTTAACCCTGCATTACAGGTACAGATGCAGACATGCTCTTTAAAAATCTTGAACGCAGTCAGTGCCGGAGGCTGGACAATCAGCGTGTTACGCTTCCTTCCTTGCCAGGGATCGGTGGATCATCGAAGCCGAAGGGCAGTGGCACGGCAAGAGCTGAAGGTCAGGTATGTCACACACTGGTCACGTGCATGAACATTTGTCATTTAAATCATTAATAATATTCTCAGTGAAAATGCGCCTCTACAGCTTGTGTTTTGTTTGTTGTTTTTATTCTGATAGGGTCCTACACCACAGATTCTTCTGAATAAGGGGACACCGGTGACATTACGTAAGGCCTTATCCAGGCCTGCTTCTCCATCCAAACAAACTGAGACATCTTATGACCTATCTGCCACTTTCAGCCCAGATTCACAATTTCAGAAGATAAATTCACCAGCAAAAGTAAACTCTCTTCTTAAATTTATCTTTTTTAATTTATTTTTGGAATAATTCATTAAATGTGTCTATGCTTGGCCTTCTTTTCCAGGTTACAGTCACGGTATCCATGAGCTTCACACCACAACTGGTCAGTTGATATCACTTATTATTGATCCTTTAAATGGTTCAACTTGACATCACTTTTAAGAAATCAAGATACTCACTGAAGAATCTGCCTTTACTTCTGAATCTTTCAAAGGGCAACGAGAACAACAACCAACCGTGTGAGTTCCCGGAGGTCTTCCTCACTCTAGGAGCCCCAGGAGATAAAATCGTTGTACCCCTGAGCCCATCCCCGGACAGACCCCTTTCCCTCAACCTCAACTTGATCCCAAAGGAGACCAGTGACCCCAGACTCGCCTCCCCAAACCATGCAAGCCGCTCAAGACCATCTTCCCCTAACTCAGGGGCCTTCCATAAGCCCAAACCTCAGGCCACAGGCTCTCATCAGAATGAACAGAGGAAGCCGATCAACACCATCAGCCCAGATGATGACTATTTCTCTCTCATTGAGAGGGTCCACGCTGCCCATCTACAGATGGGGCCAGGACAGGGAGGGGATAAAGGAAGAGGGGAAGCAGCACAGGGGAAAAGAAAGGCGGAGCAAGGAAAAGGTGGTGACAAAGGAAATGGGAGAAAAGACAAGAAGGATTGTGGCAGGAAGAGGTAACTAACTTTCCATGGCCAGTCTATGGCCAGTAAAAGGAAGGTCAACAGCGGAGAAAGTTGGATGTGAAGCATCTATAACAGGCTCTCTTTTTGTCTTTTTAATTAACCTTTATTTGTAATTGTGGTCATTTGTAATTGGAGTAGTTGTGTTAAATATACAAAGACTGATTGTATTCATGCTTAGAAATGTACTTTGAGATTTTGTTCATTATGTAAAGAGTTTTTGTTATTTTTGTTGAGTCTTCTATAAAATGTACTTAAACCCTATTACCCACATAAATAAAAAATAAAAAAAAGATATTGCAGCCGCTATTCTTATTTTTTGTTGAAGTATAATACCTTAAAACAAATAATTTATGAACAAAGACACTTATATTTTTCAATAAATTAATTGTATATCCATCTTTGATGTGCCTGTATTTTAAAATAGGCCTTATAGCATTTTCTATGAACTAATAGGACATTTGCTATAATGACAAAACTGGCTATTATTTTTGTATGGTTGGTGAAGTATATTGCATATTGACTTGTAATGATTTGGAAGACCTTAAACAGCACACTGGTATTTTGGAAGTTTTCCAATCCATAACAAACAATGGTGGTTTTGACTAAGGTAATCTGTCTGTCAACATATTATGAACAAGAGTGCGGATACAATAGCTAAACAGGCACTGAAATAGAGTGAATGTGAATGTGAATGTGAATGTAGGAATCATTAAGAAAGTGTTTATATGTTCAGTAAAACAAATAAAGAGATGGCAGCACATATGAAGCAACAAGAAGAAGGTAAGGAATCACACATCCAGATAAAGGACTTAAGTGGTAGGCGTCATACACTAATGTAAATGTTGCACTGCTATCACTGCTATGTCATTGAAATAATGAAATAATCTCCTTAGTATTTTGAATACAATTTGGCCCAGTAGGTGGAGGTAATGCAGTCTTCAGTGAGATGGTCACCGCTCAAAATCAAAGAAGAAGAACTGTCCGTTTGCCTCACGTTGGTTGAAGTTTTAAAGCTAACGTTCGGATTTTTGTTTAACAACTTCAAGGCAAAATGCCTTCAGCAGATGGACAAACTGATGTCCTCTTTGTAAGTTTACTTTATTTGTTGCATACCCATTGAGCGACTAGCATCAGCCGTTTAAAATATATAACACCAATCGCGTTACAAACGCATTCGTTTCTTAGTTGGCTGTCTATGTTTAGCCTAACGTTAGCTGAAGTTGGGGACACTATTAAAATCGTTTTACATCTGTTTTGCACAATAAACGCATTTTTCATCATAGTCGCGTTTCAAGTATTACTTATCTTGCAGTCATTTAAATCTAACATAACAAAGTGTCCGTAGTGCATTAGTGTGCTGTGAATGTAAGGCTAGTTTAGCGCGCTAGCTCACTGGATGTATCAGAACGTTAGATAATACTGTCGTGTTTGTCCAAACAGGAGGATGATGACCTACCTTATGAAGAGGAGATAATCAGGAACCCTTATTCAGTCAAGTGTTGGATGCGATATATCGAGTTCAAACAGAATGGGCCCAAAGCTACACTCAATATGATATACGAGCGGGCTCTGAAAGAGCTACCTGGCAGGTACAGTGTTGCTTTGATGCTCTATACGTTACACATACAAATGCATAAGAAATGACATGAAACGCTTATATTACATTGACCTCAATTGCTTGTGAATAATGTATGCCTGTCAATGTCTTTGGAATTTATCAACCTTTTTTTGCGAGGAACATTTCAGCACTTCCTAAATAACCCTGTGGCCATTTCATCTGTTAAACATAATCCGAAACCTTTTACTATTTGTCCTCAAATAGTTATGTTTTCGCACAGGAGCCAACAGTCTCGTATAATGTGCTTACCTTCATTTAAAGAAGACTTATTCGAAGGTTCTGTTTTTCAAGAGGGACCCAGCAGGCAATGGTTGTGGCCAATCTATTAGATTTTCCAAGAAAATTACTTTTATGAAAACTCATAAATTTCTCATCTTTCTTCATCAACCTTTTCTACAGTTACAAGCTTTGGTACAACTACCTGAGAGAAAGACGGAAACAAGTAAAGGGGAAATGCATAACAGAGACGGTTTATGAGGAGGTCAACAACTGCCACGAAAGGGCCCTGGTGTTCATGCATAAGGTGATACTGTACGGTGAAACTTACAAAATGCTCAAAACTCATTAGAAATATTTTTATCAATATTTGTTGTCTTTCCCACTATTAGATGCCCCGTATTTGGCTTGATTACTGCCAGTTCTTGGTGGCTCAGTCTAAGATCACCAGAAGTCGAAGGTCGTTTGACCGGGCCCTCCGAGCCCTCCCTGTTACACAACATCCACGTATCTGGCCCCTCTACCTTCGCTTCGCACGGAAACTCCCACTACCCGAGACTGCCATCCGGGTCTACCGCAGATACCTAAAGGTAAGGCAGCTGAAGGACAGTTTCAACTCAAGCCTTCCTCATAAATGTATTGTAAAATATATGAAAAACAAAAAGCCATTTCCTGGACGCTTTGGAGGCAAGTACACTATACTAATCGTATGTGGTGTAGACTTGTCACCAATACACATCATGATACGCCATATTGTGCTACCACTAAAACTTGAAATTGTACAGTCTTTCCATTCAATGTAAAATGTGTAAATGCACCTTAATACAAGATTACCAAATTGGTCAGTATGATGTGCTAAGTGGTTAATGTGTGGTGTGCAGCTCTCTCCAGAAAACGCAGAGGAGTACATTGACTACCTGCGCTCCATCGGTCGCCTGGATGAGGCGGCTGTGCGCCTCGCCGCCATTGTCAACGATGAAAACTTTGTGTCCAAGGAGGGGAAGTCCAACTACCAGGTGGGAGTTAACTCCCAATACCCCCATATTGTTATTATATTGCTGGAATAACAACTGAACGAGATAACTTTTCCTAAATCCTGTCTTTTTTTTTTGTTGGTTTTCTTCCCTTACAGTTGTGGCATGAGTTGTGTGACCTGATCTCCCAGAACCCTGACAAAGTGAAGTCGCTGAAAGTTGGGGCCATCATACGAGGAGGCCTGACCCGCTTCACAGACCAACTGGGGAAACTCTGGTGTTCCTTAGCTGACTACTACATCCGCAGCGGCCACTTCGAGAAGGTATGCTTTTTGTTTATGCTTTGCTTTGCTTCAAGGCTCTCTTGAACCGCATTCGAAATCCATCCTTGAATCTCCTTTGGTGTTTAAGGGAGAACAAAACCCATCCACGCGGTGACATCTCGATCACCTCGGTGACGAGGAAATCCGATGTTGTACATAAGAAGAGATGGCTGCCGTGACATGGTACAGGTTTAAATGATACGATGATAATACATGGTATGGTTTCCCCTCAGGCCCGCGATGTGTACGAGGAAGCTATCCTGACAGTGGTGACGGTGAGGGACTTCACCCAGGTGTTTGACAGCTACGCCCAGTTCGAGGAGAGCATGATCGCTGCCAAAATGGAGACCACTTCGGAAATGGGTCAGGATGAAGACGGTACGTGGAGCCTTTTTTCTTTTTCTTTGTAATATTATGATAAAGAATATTGTATTTAAAATATATTTTCTAGGCCTTTTTAACGGCTTGAATTGAACGTGTGTATCTTTACTCTGCATCTCCCCAGATGACGTTGACCTGGAGCTCAGGCTGGCCCGCTTTGAGCAGCTGATAGCCAGACGGCCACTCCTGTTGAACAGCGTTCTGCTGCGGCAGAACCCCCACAACGTCCACGAGTGGCACAAGAGGGTCAAGCTATACGAGGGCAATCCACGACAGGTACATTATACTGCCTTCAGGAAAAAAACGTGGCCTAAAAACGATTTTCTCGGACACAATCTTTAATTCTAAGAAAAAAGTTGTGTGTCACAAGCATGTCATAAATAAATTGTGCATTAACGTGTGGTTGACAGATCATCAACACCTACACGGAGGCGGTGCAGACTGTGGACCCCCTGAAGGCCACGGGAAAGCCCCACTCACTCTGGGTTTCCTTCGCCAAGTTCTACGAGGAAAACGAGCAGCTGGATGACGTAAACAACCACCACCAGATTGTTCATTTTAATCTCGGATTGTTTACTGTGACTCTATTCTGCTTCCATCATGTCCATTATAATCATTATAATGACGTAAACGACCACCACCAGATTCTTCATTTTAATCTCGGATCGTCTACTGTGACTAAATTCTGCTTCCATCATGTCCTCCTTTGTTCCTGTGTTGTTTACCCCTCCCTCCCTTCTTCGCCCCCCAGGCCAGGACCATCTTTGAGAAGGCCACTAAGGTGAGCTTCAAGCAGGTGGACGATCTCTCGGGTGTGTGGTGCGAGTACGGAGAGATGGAGCTGCGACACGAGAACTATGAGCAGGCGCTTCGCATCTTAAGGGTAAGCCGCATCGGTATCTCGTGCGTGAGTGACATTGATATGAATGTGTGGTTTCCTCCATACAGTTAAGTGTTTAAACCATTTTTTTTTGTTATCAATCCATGGCTACAGAAAGCAACGGCTATACCGGCCAAGAAAGCAGAGTACTTTGATGTGTCCGAGCCCGTCCAGAACAGAGTCTTCAAGTCCTTGAAGGTCTGGTCTATGTTGGCCGACCTTGAGGAGAGCCTCGGAACTTTCCAGGTATGTATAGTTTTGTGTGTGTGTGTGTGTATTTTGTGTTATTTTGGGAAACCCTCTGAGCAAACGGCTTTTCTTCCCCTCTTTATTTTATTCTCAGTCTACCAAGGCAGTGTACGACCGCATAATCGACCTCCGCATCGCAACACCACAAATCATCATCAACTACGCCATGTTCCTGGAAGAGCACAACTACTTTGAGGAGAGCTTCAAAGTAATAAGATATTTAAACTTCACCGATACGCACGGCCGTTGCCTTACACGGGTCTGATGTTATCCTGTTAAAAGTGATTCTTAACCCGAGACATTTTCAATATTTGTCTCATTTTTTTAAAATGTAGGCGTACGAACGAGGCATCGCGCTCTTCCGATGGCCCAACGTGTACGACATCTGGAACACGTACCTCACCAAGTTCATCGATCGCTACGGTGGCAAGAAGCTGGAGAGGGCGAGGGACCTGTTCGAACAGGCTCTGGATGGCTGTCCTGCCAAGTTTGCAAAGAGTAATTAGTGCTTCTTTCCCGGCAAACAAAACCATCGTCTGTTGTTTGCCGGATTACTTTATAATTGTTTCATTTTTTTTTTAAAGCTATGGTTTGAGATGTCTTATTATTACCGCTTCGTAAGCCTCTTTTATTTTCTTGTAATTCACAAACGAATGATTGGCATCCTGTTTTTGCTCTCCAGCTATTTACCTTCTGTATGCCAAGCTGGAGGAGGAGTATGGTTTGGCCCGCCATGCCATGGCCGTCTATGAACGGGCCACGCAGGCAGTGGGCACCGGGGAGAGGCATTCCATGTTCAACATCTACATCAAAAGAGCCGCCGAAATCTACGGCGTCACCTACACCAGGGCCATTTACCAGAAGGCTATTGAGGTATTGCCGAATTTCCTTTCTGGGATTAATTTAGTACCATCTTATCTTATTGGTTGCTTTTGTATTATTTGGGGCTGCCAGTTTGTACTGTTGTCCCATAGTTTATAGAAGACATACTTTTAGTATACAACGTTAATAAGCCTTCAATAAGAGGAAAAACAATATCTATTCAATTGCTACATAATCCACAAAAATCCTGATTATAATCCTGATTTCTTTTCATTTCTAAATCAGGATTATAAGAATATTGCATTGGAGATAAGAGATACAAAACGCTCCTTTTCTTTTATCTAGGTCCTTCCAGATGAGCATTCCAGGGACATGTGTGTGCGATTCGCTGACATGGAAAGCAAGCTGGGGGAGATCGACCGCTCAAGAGCCATCTACTCCTACTGCTCCCAGATCTGCGACCCCAGGGTGAGATGATGCGCCATAGTGTTCTCCTCTTCCTGCCACCACTTCGTATCCCATGTCGTTCACTTTTTCAGTGACCTAATCCTAGACGCATTTCTCTCTCTCTATTGTTTAGGTCACTGCCAGTTTCTGGCAGTCATGGAAGGAATTTGAGATCCGCCATGGCAACGAGGACACCATCAGGGAGATGTTGAGGATCAAGCGCAGTGTGCAAGCCACGTACAACACCCAGGTCAACTTCATGTCCTCTCAGATGATGAAGGCCACCACCAGCTCCACGGGCACTGGTGAGAGCAGCCTACACTTGCTTGATCGCAGCTGGCTTAGTGTTTTAGTCGGTGTAAATATTGTGTGGATAGATACAAAAAATAAATAAATAAAGAAGTCTGGCCTGATATTTTTTGCATGCTTGTTTGTCTCACTGTCACCCTTTGTCTCCAGTGTCAGACCTCGCTCCAGGCCAGCTGGGTTTGGATGACATGAAGATGCTGGAGCAGAAAGCACAGCAGCTGGCTGCAGAGGCCGAACAGGACAAGGCCAAGCCCAAAGAAAAGATCCTCTTTGTCAGGTCGGTGTTGTATTCATTTTATTTTATATGCATTTTGTCTTTTCTTTGTGTGTGTCTGTGTGTGTGCTTGAAAAGATGTAGCGGATAAACCCTCCACTGTTTAGTTTCAATACACCCCTTGTATTTGTGTCCCAGTCATTTGGGGATTGATCACTGGATGTTTCACTGCAGATTCTTTGGTTTGCAATGGTGTTCAGTTGTTGCACGGTGTTTGCTTAATGGCTGAGATGTTATGTCCATGTTTAGGAGTGACACCTCTCGCAGTGAGCTGGCCCAGCTCGCCAAGCAAGCCAATCCTGATGAAATTGACATTGACGATGACGACGACGATGACGAAAATGGTGGTGACGAAGAACAAGGACCAGAGGGTAGGATTTGAATACAATGAGCCTCAGTATTTAACATTGCACGTATGGTCTTCTTGTTGAAATAACTAACGGCCCTTTGCTCTGCTGTCTACAGAGGTGCAACTGGAACAGAAAAGCATCCCGACAGCTGTGTTTGGAGGGCTTAAAGAAGACTGAGTGGGTCAACATGAGGAGACGTACTCTGAGAAGACTGTGCTTTGTTAAATCTTGCCAGCCTGCTACAATTCTAATAGAATATGATGTATTTGTACCCTAGTAAATGTTTCACACTGCCATTGTTCATTGTTTTTGCATTTGTTGGTGTTATTTCCGGGATATTTGTGAACCTGCTTTTTATACCACATGACATTATTGCCACTGGCCACACGATGGCAATGTTTCTCAAAATTTCAGCTAAACACCGGTAGTTTAACTTCAGCTAAAGGATGACAGCCGAATATAATGCAATGACTTGCTTTTCAAGCGGTTGCGTTGCATTTATTCCATTTGTATGGCTGTGCTCTTTTTCTATTACCTTTTATTCAAGATAATACTTGTGAGGACTTTCAATTGTTTGGAGAGTATTTCATTAAAATGGGAGCTATGGCAAGTTAACAAAAATTGGCTAATGTTATATATTTTAAATCAATGCGGGTTTTTTATGCATATCCATACCGTCTGGCTACTTCCATCATAGTGAATGATACTGAGCTTTAGTAGGCTAACTGATACATTTAAATAACTAGGCTACATTTTTTAATAATTTAAAGTTATAGATTAATCAAATCATTTAATACTGAGAAAAATAATTATGGTAGGGTAAATACAGTCCTAATGTGAATACATTTCTCACCCTTGGATTCAATATGCTTGCTGAAAATATGAAAACATGATGACGTAGTAATTATTTATTTTATTCTGTTTGACATAACAGACCTGCCTTCACGTAGGCCTACACTTAATTGTACCAGAGAGTATCTTCTGGAAAGAAAAACACCTGTGTAATGGCAGATGCACCTGTCGCGGACAGATACCTCTATAGCCTACCTGCTGGTTGCGTTCACACGGTTTAGGTACCGCCTTCTTTCTTGGTGCTCCATTGCTATTGGACAGTTGGCTTTGGAGCACCTGGAAATCAGTCAACGGCGGACAGATCCCACAGCGAAGTAGTAGGCACAGCAATGCGTACGAAGGACACAACGAGTGGAATAATACTTAAAGTATCCACATGGGATGGGTCATTTAGTTCGTTCTGAAACAGTTGAATAAGTGATTTTCTCCTCAGTTTCATTTGGAGCAGCAAGGATATTTTTATGGAAGAATCCACTCGGCAGTTCCCGGGCGGATATTTTCCTGTCTGAACGCTTACCCACATCCGTATTTTCACCCTGGTGGTATGGAATAGCTTGCTAAAATAATGATCCTTTGATATTTAACACTGAACTGAAGCCTACCTTTGTCTTCCAATATCCCGGACTCGATATGGAGGACTCTAATGCAACGAGGAAGACTTTCGTAGTCCCGGACATAAAACCATTGGATTTGTATGACTGTACAAGGGGGAAAATATGCGCAAGTGTCGGATGGCTCCTAGCAAAATCATACGGCAATGCAGGTATGTCAGTATTGCTCACAGTCCCAATGATTAATAGCCCATTTAGGCTCTCGGGAACCAACATCCTTCTATAGCCTAGCATTTTGCAGTTGTGAAGTGCAATGGGAAGCGCATGGAAAGGTGAACTGACCGTAGCCTATGTAAACTCAGCGATTTTACACACACACACACACACACACACACACACACACACGCGCACACACACACACACGCGCACACAAACACGCGCACACACACACG
>JAOPJO010000088.1:5993785-6013077 GCA_027123675.1 Molva macrophthalma
GTTTTACGCTTTTGGGTGGCAGTGTCCATGGTAATTGTGGTATATATACTATGACATATATTATAAACATTATATATGTTGTTGATGATGTCTAATGTAAATACATATGTCAGATGAATGGAAGCTTAGACAACTTCTAGCGGCTGAACTTGGGTCGATTTTGGTCGGGGACAGTTTTTGCTATAATTTACATATCACAATTGAATAACATAACCTTGAAGGCAAAGACAAAGAAAGAGTACACTGTAAGTGGGTCATTGGATGAGTTTCATTGCTCCAACAAGTGCTTGTTACATTCACAGTCTTATCAACCAGATAAGTACAATCAAAGACATGGGCCTCACGTAATTGTCCGTGGAATATACTGTAACACAATGGTCATGGACAATTTCACCTTCCCATGGTCCACACAATCAAATATTATGATTCATTCAACCTTTATTGATTCTGCAGGTCTCATTGAGTTTAGTAACCTCTTTCGTAAGAGAGACCTGAGAGCAAATATGCATTTGGGTTTATTTAGAACTCAAAAAAGTTCCTCGGTTCTTTCTTTTTTCACATTGCTTATACAATGTCCGGATGTTCTTCAATATTCCACTTGTATTACATTGCCAATATACCACTATTCAGGACCATGGTAATCTCAAGCCATTGTAGTCCGCATGAACACCGGTGAGTACTCACACGTCCTTTCTAGATACAGCAGCTCATGGGGGTTGTTGGCTGGGGGGTGGGCCAGAGGCTGGGGCAGCTCCACATCATAATCCCATAGATCCATGCTGGCTAAGGGGACACAAGGAACGGTCCCAGCAGGTTAATCCTCATACCAGCAGGGGACAGGAGCCCGAGCACTGACACGGCGAGAGAGACAGAGAGCAAGAGAGAGAGAGAGAGAGAGAGAGAGAGAGACAGGCAGCCGGACCACACAGCCCTGGTGGACTGAGGCCCACACGCAGACTTTGAACCGTGGTGAGTGCCATAAAACTCTTCAGTTGAGGACACCTATTACCTACCTAGCCAGCAAGCAGGACAGCCAGCAAGCCAACCTGCTTGCCAGCTAGTCAGCCAGCTATACAGCCATTCAGTCGGTCAGCCAGTCAGCTGGTCAGTCAGCTAGACAGACAGACAGACAGTCAACCAGCTAGTCAACAAGAATGTTAGGCAGTCAGTCAATCAGTCAGCTAGACAGAGAGACAGTCAGCCAGTCAGCATGTCCCCTAATCAGTCAACCAGTCCATCTTGGGGGGCAGGGAGATAGGTATCTGCTGAAATGCTTTGTGGAAAGAAAGGGCAGTATAATACAGCAACAGAAACAATAATCACCATGGAACAACACTGATAAGATTAGAAGCTGGGATTGTATTATAACTGCTTAACATGTAACCCTTTGTGCCTTAAATATGCTCCCACAACTCAGCCAAATGTATTCTTGTAGTTAATAGACACGTTGGCTAGATTGTTATAGAAAATATACAAGTAGGCTATATTGTTATAGTAAATGTATCAGGTAGCAGTCGGTCAAAGTAATCCACAAAGGTCTTGTGGAGCTTTTCTTTGACAGGTTTAAGGCCCTTTAATCTTCAAATCACATTTGAACCAATGCCTGGCCTGTGAATCTCCTCACAATAATAATGACGGCAGAAGGCTAGATCAGGCCAGGCCCAACGTAGCCTTGGTATAGGCTAGCTTCAGCTCAGCACATGGGTGTCATCAATATATAGATAATACAGTCCAAGGGTGAATACTTATGACGCCATTTTTGTCATATCACAGAGCTTTATTAAACGTGTCAATCTAATCAGGTCTATGATTTATTTCAACCTTTATTATTTTATTACATGTCTAAATGCCTTATTTCATGCCTCATTCGACATGAACTTTAAAGTGCCAATCTCAAAGATTTCCTTATCGTTCTCTTGGCGACACCTTCAGCGATAAGTGGTCATTTTACCTAGAGATAGTAAAACAGTTCTTAACATGGCAGTTTCTACTACTGTTAATGCAATGGCTCTCAGAAGTTGGACATTTGGACCATTGTGTTACCTCACTCTGCGATTGATACTGACTTAACAGAGATTTATTTACATGAAAATCGAGATTGACACTTTAAGTTTGACATGTATAAAACTGTATCTATCAAGAGCCATTGCAACCGTTTTGCTTACTACCGAAATTGTGTTGGCAGAGTTGATGGAGATGGAATCATTGTTCAAATGTTTGGGTGTCAAGATATTTAGTAGGACTCGTACTAAACAGTATCGCAGCTTCGTTTTTGGCGCCATCTTGTGGTGATTGGCACTTCGTAGCCGTGTAGACAATCATGGATACTGTTCCAAATGGTGACAAATGGACGGTCATGTATACATGTCTTCAATTTAAATTATCCATTATTTTTTACATCGATTTTTCTTGTTCGTTGTTTAGTTTTGCATTTTCAAATATGAAAACGAACAAATCTCCCAGCTATCGCAATACAGAACCCCCTTGGGTATTTTTATATTTTTCACCTCAAACACGACCTTTCAGACGTCAGTTTTCATAGTTTCTGTGTATCTTCCGGAACATGCGAAGGAGTTGAGAGGGCTGCTCAGGGGTATGTTTCCAGCAGTATGTATCCTCCAGTATAGTCACAGGTTTATAAGCAATTTAACTAACGTGGAGAGGAGAATCTGCTCTTGCTGAGGATCGTCGTTCTCACAATGTAAGTGAATCACTTAGATACTATAACAATTGTGTTGTTACTTCAACACAGCATTAAATCGTTTAGTACGCGGACGCGCATCCCCTAAGATTGCTATTTTTGTTTGGATGGGACTAAAGTTTGGAAGTATATGGGATTATGAGATATTTGTCTTACAACCGAAGAGGAATGTAATGGACATTGAAAGGACATTTTTGCAAATTTGTTGTGTATGTCGTAGGCCTACTCGTTTTAGTACAATTTTCACACACAATTTTTCACCCATTGTTTACATCCGGCAAAAAACAAATAATACCTGCTGCTTCCTGTGGCACATTCTGAAGGAGCTACAATGTGAAATAAGCGGTTTGAGAAACCATTCATCAGGGCAACCTCATTATTGCTGTGTTGTTTATTGCCTCCATTTTTATGTTCTATTTTTGTAGCTATACACAATGAATACACTAATGAAATCAAAGCGATTTATTTTGTTATAGTTTGAGACTTGAGTCATTCCATAATTCATATTCATACTCAATACAATTCATGTTCTTCTAGGAAAATTGGATATATAACATTGAATCATCAACGTAAACATTATACATGTCATTATACATGGATTTCAGCTCTTTCTGCAGAAGGCCGAGGTCCTCAGTTGTGCTGAGGATAGGCTTTTCAGGCCGTTGTAACGGAACACACTGGCTCACCCATGGCAACGAACCACACTTCGTTGTGCCGGTTGAACATCTTCATAGGACTGTAACAGAAACCATTACAGCATGTCAAATTATCATAGTGTATTTGGGTTAGGATTGAAGATTTACAGAAAGCAGTAAAAGGGTGAAAATAATTAAACCCTGTCTTTTACCTGTCATATCCAACATCAAAGTGAAAGTCCCTGTCAAACTTCGCTCCAGCCGAGTCGAGGCTCTGCAAGAGTTTACGGATGTTCCACATGACCGAGTAGGTCATCATCCATCCTTTGTAGCTTTTAACGTACACGTTCATATCTGGCTCCTCTGATATGTACACCTGCAATAGGAAGAGCAGTTCAGTACGATTTGTATGGAAAATACTGTCAAATACACAAACACTGCGAGCTGGGTAGGACAGAATGCAAGATTTACCTGGATGTCCGTTGGTTTGGGGTGGTTCACCTGGTACTCAGATGGGAGAAGGAAGCTCATTGTGTAAGTAACAGGTTCGAACCAACTATTTTTGGTCTTACTTTTGATGGTCACCGGGGAAGTCATTTCAATGGTTATTCCTGCAGGTCAAGTAAATAGGTTATTCCAATGGAAGAGGCTGCTTTTGAGACAATGTAGGCAATCCCAAGTGGCCGTGTCTGTTACACACCAGACCCATTGTGCTGTTTCAGACATTCCCATGCACACACACACACAAACACACCATTTTCATTGGCACCAGTGATGTACTTAAACAGTCTTTTGAAGGCAGTGAACAGTGCTATCTCCCTGAAGCGCGAAGTTTCCTCTGTTGTCACCCACATTGTCCTTCCGTAGTAGCGCACCTACAGCACGTGAGGCCGAGGACATGTCTGTGTGAGCTTTCATCAACATCACAGTTTTTTTTCAACATCATTTTTTTCCCTCTCACTGGATGAAATGGCGCTGCTCTCACTCACCTCGTAATCTTCAGTCTGACACACTGGTTTGTACAAAAGGCATTCTTTGGTCTCGGTGCAAAATTCTGACTCAGAGGATTCCCTGTTGGTTAAGAGAAGAAACTGTGATTCAGAGAATTAGACGGATGTAGGAATCATAGATAGAGGAATGGATTCACCATTAAAAACGAATGTGATCCAGATCCAATGTAAAGATATTTAATAACAATTGAACAGACACGTTTTCATTGATTTCGCAATACAGTCTGTGAGGCATTAGCTCTAACAACCAGCATTTACTGTGCATAAACAAAAAAGAATAACTCTTACCCAACTCTGGCTTCTGTGGTTAGCACCAGCAGAAAGCCAAGGACTGCTGCAATGTACCTCCTGAGATGCAGATATACATGGATTTAAGGTGCAAGAGGTTACTATCTTGCCATGCAAAATTTCCACAAAAACCTTGAGACTGCATTAATGGTACTTACATTTTCACCCTGCTTCAGCTGTGCGTGCAGAAGATTGTGCAAAACAACTATTTATGCTATTAGAGTTATGAAAGGTAATTTGCATGAACACGCCCCCAAATACTGGCTCATGGCTTCTAAGCAGATTGATTGGTTGAAGTAGGAGATTGGTTGAAGTAGGAGATAAGCCTATTTGTCAAACACAGCTATAAAATGCAGTTAAAGGCAGTTTAACTTCATGAGCATGTGCATAACAATAAACACATATTGGGACAAGACAGGAAAAAACAATGTGACTAGTAATAACAATAATAGTAAATAATGGAGAGATGATAAATAGATAATAGTAGAGATTAAGTGTTTATAATGGAAGTGCAAATAGTTACCTCAACCAACCTGATGTAAAAAATTGACAATATGTAATGGTCATTATGAAACTTTATGTACTAATCCAAAATATTCACAATAAGTGCATTCAACCATTAAGGTTCAATCCAAAAATTGCAATAACCATTCGAGTACATAGAATCAATCAAATAACTGCTTCATGTGCTACATTTTAGAAACAAAGTTAGACAAAGGTTGGCCTTTTGGTATTACATTATTTGTAGCAATGGCATTTAAGTGTCTTTGTTGATTTAATCAAGCAGTAACAGCAACACAAAGTCATTGGGTAGGAAAAGGTGTTTGTAACAAAGAAGATGCTACACACCACCTAGGTGGCTGCCACACTCCATCTAGGTGACTTTTACTTGGCTCCTCCAGACAAGGACACAGGGTGGTGGTGTTGAAAAACCTGTTTATTGTAAAAGTTTGAGCTGTGACCTTATGAGGTAATGCTAATATTTAAGCAGCTCTAACTGACCAGCAATACACTGCCTGGTGTATTGTATGTGATTGGACAGTCCTTATGTTTGCCATATTAACATTACATTTGCTAATCATGAGAATGTTATACAGACACAGAGAAAGCAAAGGCAGACATTATTGCTTTAGGAGTTTCTCTGGCTCTTAGTCAGATTTGTATTATTCCTAATACATAAGGAAATATTTGTCTTTTCCTTGCTTTTTATGATAGTGATTCAGAATGATGCCTTTCTGCATGACTTCATGTGTGGGCTAGCATGTTACATGAATATCACATGAATATTCAGGCTTTGTTGGTGTTCACATGCTACCTGAGCCATCTTTCATGGACATTGTGTTCTTGTGCAATTCACATAAGGTCTCCCATTCTATATAACAAAAGGATTGAGTATCCACCCAGAGAACTGGTTTGTTCTAGAACACTGTGTTAGAGAGCATAGCGTAACTTCACATGTGATGATAGAGCGAACATGTGAATACAGAGTCCCTTTCACGCATGCAGTATTACCCCCAGTATTGTGTACTTGACTGTGGTTTACATTTCAAGAAGCATACCTCTCTCACACAGAAACACAGAAAAAATACTTGTTCAAAGGTTGTGTAAGTAAGAGAAGACAAGAGACTGAAGTTGAAGTTGGCCAGTTTTTATGTACAGTGTCAGATTCATGAAGCTGTTGCATTTAAGCTAAAATTTCTGTTATTAGGTGCCTATATTAGGCACCATTATTCATAAGAAAATATCTGTCTTATTCTTAATGATAATGTGTTTGTTTGTTTAAAGTTACAATTGTTGCTAATCATTGTCAAGTCAATATTAAGTACATTTTATTTGTATTGCTACATTTGACGATATCACATAACCTTAGCCCTCCAAAGATCAAGAAAAAACTCCCTTAATTATTAAGGAAGACACCTTGAGAAGAAATGCAGAAAGAGGGTAACCTCCTTCCAGGGATGGTTAGGATTGCAATGGGTGCAATAATGGGGACCCTTAATGGTAAGTTAACAAGCAAAACGATTAAAGTCAAATTAAGTTGTTGGAAAAAAAGAAAATGTGTAATGATCAATGTCCATAATTGTTGTTAAATCAAAGCAGTAGAAGTTTACACACTAAAATATATTATCCACTGCACTGCAACATATCAGGAAAGATTCAATGTATGTGCAAACTTACAAACAGACAATAAAGCTCTTTACGATAGTGATCCAGAATTTCGTTTTGCCTTCCTGGATGGCTTTCTGTGTGAGCTAGCAATTCACATGAGTATCACATGAACGCTTTGTTGTCGTTTTCACCTGCTACCTGAGCCATCTTTCATAGTACTTAGTACGATTTCTATATGGTCTTCGATTCAATATAACAAAAGGTCTGAGTACCCCACCCACGGAACTGGTTTGTTCCAGAATGTCTTTGTGTTTGAGAGCATAGCATAACTAGTTGTCAATTATCTTGTAGACCTAATTTAATTCCAAGTGATTGGAATTGTGGTTGTAGAGGGCGTTATGTTATTGTATAATATGATGTTATTGAGATTGAATCAATAACAATCAATAATATTAGATAATAATAATATTGTAAAAGTGAATAATCAAAAACTCAACCACTTTCACAGCTACAGAGCCTTGACATAGTTGACAACTGCCAGTAAGGATGAAAGCTGCAGTAGGTAAGATGTTTTTGTTAGAATCGTGCTCCAAAACATATCTTAACATAGACAGACTGCCAAGTCTACTGTGAGTGAGTTTCATTGACCAATGTAGTAGCAGTGCAGATATATTTAATTCCTACATTTTCCACAGCGGCTTTGCCGTCTTTTTCCCAACCAAATATATCTTGCAAAAAAGTCACTTTACAACCAGCTTGCACTACTAGCTAGCAAGCTATATGCCCAAAAAGATATGTTAGCCTTGAATCGTGTGTACAAAGTTGATGGACAGCCAGGGGTTAAGCTCTTTCTCTTTGAGCTTCTCTTGGTTAGAAGGAGTGGGGGCCTCACTGTGACACTTGAGAATGGAATGTCTCTGCAATGTGAATACATTGATCAATGACACTCACTCAGTCTGTCACTGTGTCAACATTAAAGGATTTGGCTGGTTTGAGGTTTGTTGACACCAGGTTAAATGTTGAAATTGTCTATGTCCAGATTTAAATGAGCCATGATTTTTGTTAAACTCACTTCCTCTTACGTTGTTGACGCATTCCGAAATTGGGCAGTTGGCCACCAATTGACATCCATTATATCTAAAACGAGTGTGTAGCTGCTCTCATAGCTGTATTTTTGTTTTGTCCAACCCAAGTAAAAGGATACGAACTGCCCTGGCTACGTAGCTTTCTCCAATAGTGCCCACAAACTAACAAATCCTCAAGTTTCGATTCAGTGTTCACGCGCCACTGAGCATGCTCACAGACTGCAACAATAGTGGCAGTGCATACCAATAGTGGTATTTGCCTTAGGCCCTAAAATCACTACATCTGTCCCTGGGTGACTAGGTCAGTGAGTGGATTATTTATCCATACAGTGAATGCATGCCCTTTCAGCCAATGTCTGCCCACTTTATAGCCAGGCGTTTACTCTGGGCTCTGTTCAACTATTCTTTTCAAGGTCTTGCTGGTAAAACCAGACCAAATCTGAAAAGTTTGTACCTAGCATACATCATTCTTATACTATTGTGGAGTGTGTGTGGATGATGGCTGGTTTAGTCAGCCTCCTCTGGCCTGAGTCAGACTGATTGGACTCTGGGGCTAGGTGAGGCTGCACACCTGTTGCACATTCAGTAATCAATGTGCACAGGTAAAACCAGCCATCACCACACATACTCAGGTAGATCTCCTACATGGCAGCATGGACCACCATCTTCACGTATCATTGTCTGCAAACTCTACAATTCTCTACAAGTCTTTCAACGTCACCCTGCATCCTTGTGTCTGGAGGAGCCCAGAAAAGCCAGCTAGGTGGCATGAAGCATGAACATTGCTACAACTATCTAAATGGCCAATAGGTGGCAACCTACCTCAGGTTTGATATAAATACCACAGTAAACGATAGGATGTGTATTGAGCATGGGAAATAACAAGCCCTCTGGAGTGTTCTTTTCCCCATAGCGACTTGAACATTGCTCAAAAGTCAACCTTGTTACATATATATATATATATATATATATATATCTCTCTAACTAAGCAATAAAATGTCGTCTTTGTTCATGGGATGTCATCGAAGGCCTATGAGCTTTGTGTACCGATCACGCAGCCATCAAGCTTTCATGGTGTATGTCTGGAATTTAAGTTTTCCATTGCGTGACCATCTTCATTTACTTCTGTATTGATTGACAAACATTAATTTTGGTTCATTCTTTAGATTCCAACATACAACAGTTTGAGACCAATCTGGACAGAGTCGTCCAGCAGGCTTTCCCCACTGTACGCTCGGGCTGACCAGGCCCATCGGCCCATAGCGCCATCTAATTCAACAAACTACCAGAGCATGATCGGGTTGACAGCTCCACTCCTCTCTTTGTCAATCAATAGCCTTCCATGCTCTGGCACTACCACCATCTAGGCCTACACGTAGTGGCAGCCTTATGATTGATCCATGGTGCTTGTTATGGACGGGCTAGCACAGAAGAAGACCAATAGCAACCCAAGCACTTGGATCCGCCCGGCCCTTCCCCCAATTCCCCACTCGAAGGGTAGGTGGTTTTTCTCGAGTCAATGTCCACATGAGCGTTGAGGTCTCCCAGGAGGATTATATAGTCAGTTTTCCACGCAGCTTCTCCAATCTTCTGGGTGTATACGCACACCAATTGTTTAGCTCTGGCGCTTCCTCTTCCCTATGCTAGGACGGGGTTTGTGGGCTACATGGCCACCACTCTACGACAAACCCCCAAGCCCGGCTCCAGGTAAACTAGATTGTAAAGTCTGGACCATGTATGTCTGGATCCTCACCCCAGGTTACCATACCAAGAGCTTATAGCTCCATTATAACCTTCTACCACACTCCAGGGAGGATGATGAAAAGGCGATTTTGTGACGTAATTGTCTGAGGTGCAAAGCTGAAAAAATAATTTGCGTACCACAACATCAGGGCAACCTGGCAATTCCTGTATTAGTTTATAGCGTTTAAATATAGAACTTATGGTCTATTATTAAACATTCATTAATTCTTTCCGTTGCAGAATTCGTCCTCAATATAAGCATGCAGTAAATACATGAATACACAAATAGCTCTATGCATTCTCTATTTATTCTCATGAAAAAAAAGACAAGCAGTCCAGTTGTATATTTAGAGAGACCCACTTCCGGCCGCTACTCACAACAGAAGTATAATTTGTATAGATCTGCACTTATCTCACATCCATGCCTGATTTGAAGGGAAATCAGGCATGGATTTCTGCATATGGTTCACAATGCAGACATGTGGCTGGTGTTGAAGTAGGCTAATCAAAGTGTGCACATATCACTCTCTTCATCTCACTTAACACTTAACAATAGGCCTATTTATTCACAATCCAGACAGTTTTTTTATGAACCGTCCCTGGGAACTTGGGTATTGCTTAATCGATTTGTAATGTCCTCTGGTGGTACACGTGTGTTACTCCAAAATCAAAATACAAAAACAAAATTTTCTCATTCTTTATTGAGTAAAAGGCCTAAACAATATAATGCTAAAATCACATCTGACAACATAACATGTGGACGTTGTATATATGACTTGAAATATAATGGGCCTAACCCTAGCCTGCTGCATACAATTTAACAGCCAGACAAATAGTAAGCAGCAGTTTTTTTATATTCATATTAATATAATGAACGTATATTATGTGAAGCAATATTTCGCTCATAATTCAGTGACAATAAAAACAAAACAAGCAAAGGGAAATTATTCAACTGAATATTCACACTGCCCATGAATTGTAATTCTACTACAATTTTTTTATTTATTTTGCATTATTATTATTATTCATATACAGCTGACAATAAGTAATTTTAAGCATTCGGTCACAGTTTGGGACTTAACTTAAATGCAATGGCTTTTAAGGAATACGTGTATCCTTTCCAAGACGACCAATTAATTCCAATGCCATAGGGTGATTCGCCCCACAGATACTCACCGTTGGGGTTGACATTATGGCATGACCCGTACCACCATGCTCCCAAGTAGGTTTTTGCACAGTTTGTAATGTGGGTATCTTGGTCTTTATCAAATGTTGAGAACTTCTGATTATTATGATGATCCATTGAAATTCCTGAAAAGGATGTAATGCAATATTATTGTTTAGTGATCCTTATGGATGGAGTGTGGCAACTGACTGAGTAACCTGTGCCAATCCTTGTTTAGTCTCACCCGCGCCGCCGTCTGTGAAGCCACTAAAAGTGAGCGTGTATCCGTCCTGCTCTGGGCCCACGTTGAAGGAGGAATAGTCCACAAATACCTTTGCGCCTTCAAAGTCCTCCATGTCCACTCTCAGCTTGTAGCTTTTCCTCCCAGTCAGGAGATGGATATTCTCCAGACCTGGAAAGAAACAATGCTATCTCTAATTTGACATTGAAAGGATTTAAATGGGATTTAAAATTGTTTTGTAATATTCAGATGTACAGCTGTACAACTTTCCAGTGCTCACCCAACCAGTATTCACTTGTCGCTTGTCCGAATCCAGTCTTGTACTGGTCCCACCCACGGTAGAAGTTAATGGAGCCATCATTCCTTCTTTGAATGACCTGAATTGGAAATCATTAATATTTACTTAAAAATAACCTTTGAAGTTGAAGTGTGTATGACTGAGCCTCTCCAAGATAGTGGGTGCAAGACTTTTAGTATTTCAGTATTTGGGAGTGTCGATAGTAAGATTCTTGTAAACAAAGAGAGAAGATGGGCTGGCCAGCATTTTTTATTTGTAGAATATATCAGTCATGAGATTTTACTGATAGCATTTTTGAAATGACTATCGACCAGCATTGACTACAGATATGTAGAGGGTTATTCTAAGCTATGGGCTAGTTGAAATGTTACACATTGTGACTTTAAGTCATTGTGAAATTGAACTGTTGTTTTTCATCTAAAATGTAGTTTTTCACAGTGATATTATTTACCCCTTCAACAATGAATAAAGGCATACTATTTATGAATATTGATGCTCAGATTTACAGATTGATGATCAGGTGCTTTAAGTGACTTACAATGAATTCAGATACATGTCATTGAGCAGCAGGTAGGGGTTAGGCCATCTTGCTTAATATATATGACATTTTTTATGTTATTTGTTACATCCAAGCATAATACATATAGTCCTCTATACTACAGCACAGTTGTGTTTGTTTTGTAATGTAAACAACTTGTGGAAAGGGGCAGCTTAACCTGTAACCAATCATGTTTTCCCTCTCCATAAGGCCTGCAACAGATATGGCATTGGCAAATGTTTCAGTTTGGCACAATCTGATCAAATCTCCAAGGATCAAATATCATTACTGCTATGGTGTGTTTTGTGCACAGTGCGTTCCAATTGTAACTTGAAAATACATCCCTTTTTTCACTATATCTTCAAAATGATGCATGCCAACATTTAAAAAAACGAAATTATTAACAAGATCTAGTTAGCTAGGCTTAATGAATCATGGCTTATTGAGAAGGATGCCAGTTAATACATTACCGTCCATTTGTCACAATCTGGTGCATCCGTGCAGCCCATTTCACAGTGCACCTGAACCGGGGAAGTGGGTCCCGCTGGAAAGATTGTATGGACGCCACTGTTAGCGTAGCCGTTGTTATAGACGTCGCTGCAATCCACTGGAAGCGACAAGGGCGCGCCGCTGAGTACCACCGGAGTCACCACCAAGAGGACAAGTAGGCCTAAAGGTCCCTGAAGAAGACAAACATAAGCAATAGGTCCTACTCACTGCAGGTTTGTCTAAATGCTTTTGACATTTTTCACACACAGAATCGAGCAATAGGCTATATAGGCAATACTTACAATCATTTTCCTCGCTAGAGGTAGTAGAGGTTGAATAAGTTCCTCCTTACTCAAACGTGTCTCAGTCAGTGCCTCTGTATATTTATAGCCTTGCACCTTCTACCATAATATTGTTGTTATGTGAACTTTGACTTTTCATACAGAGCCCACCCTGCATGGGGTCACATGGTAGAAAATTAAAGTTGATATGCCCACACATTACGATACCGTAGGCCTACTCACAGATCACTAAACTGTGATAAATGTTAATGTTACTGTGATGTTAACTTCTGCTGCTTGACCTCAGGGAGTAACGATCATTATGGAATTAACATTAGCCACAGAAGAGGTGCAGATTTTGCAATCAATACTGGCCCACAGACTATAGGGTGAGACAACTACATAATTATGGATTTTGAGTGAACTATTAATTATTCCTTAAGCTGTCCACATGTGAAAATTGGACAACTATTCTCTCAACTTGTCAGAAGTCTATGGGCTTTCTTTTGTAAACGTTCTCTTGCAACAGATAGTGTAGGCCAGTGTGTGCCACCATTATAAAATTAACATTTGTCAAGGGGCAGTTTGCAAATATTACTGGTCCTACACAGGCCTAATGCATGAATATAAGATATATTCAAGATGAGGCAAACATGGTGTTTCAGTCAGAGATTAGTTTATTTTATAACAAACATTCGAATATCATCATCATTCAAATAATTCAACAATATATTCAAAACACTATGTTAAAAAAACAACAATATTTACTTAACAATGAACAAAAATATCTACATTTCACAACATATTCCTGTAAACCACAGTGATATACTCTCTCGGTTGAGTTTACTGAAATGATTGTAAAGCCAACGTAGCTGTACAGTCAAATGTGAAAGGTTAAACACTACATTCAGTGATTCATACTGTATCGGTCTGAATCAGATATGCGTTCGCCGTCAGAAAGCTTCATGCGGAATCCCTGCTGTGTAGAACAAACCAAATCCGAGAGAACGGATTTAGAAAACCTTTTGCACGGATTGTGAATCCGAGGTAACGGATTTACAAAACCAATGCGCACGGATTGAGAATCCAAGGTGTTGAAACATCATCTATGGTATAGAAGATGTATTAAAGCTCCATTACTAAATAATTGTTGTCCAGTAACTATGTAAAGGATAATATGTTTAGCCTCAACAATTTGTATCACCATCTCCAACCAAAAGCAGTAGTTTCCAGGACATTTTATTATGTTAAGGTTATACATTATACTCTTGGAGTCTCCGTGTCCCACCTAGTGGTGGATATAGTTATACAAATGTTGAATATTAAAATATAACTTTCATTGAATATGAATATCCTAAAACATAACTTCCTTCAATGTTATACATCATAGTTTCTACAGACCACAATTGTCTTTTATTTGTTCGTGTAGGCTGGCAAAATTATCTTGAGGTGAGAGGGGAATGTTTGAAGCAACTGTTTGTAACATATGTATCGTATTGAATACGGTCTAAGAAAATAGTAAAAAATACAATTAGACTCAAAAGATCTGTGAGCGATAACTGCATCAATGACATAAAAGCGACATCAGCGACATCAAATATAAATTCTAACTGTTAAAAATATGATTATCTTAGATTTATATTCTTAGTAGTCAGAATTACATTCATACTCATAAGAATGTAATCATTCCTATCATGCTACATTAACTCTACTTTTTCCTTATTGTATGCATGGATGTATAATAAGGACAATCGTCTGCTGTAATCAGTTATAGAAATAATGAGTAGTGCTGCTTTAAAATACTTTTAAATAACTCTTGTTGTTAAGTGTTTGAAAGTTAAATGATACTAGATAATCCTAATGTCATTCATGTCTAAAACATAATAAAAATCACACAGTACAAAAAAGTGTAACTACAGTTTTTATTAGAAGTAACTTATTTTGCAACTTTTGTCTGTAGACAGAAAACTGTGAAAAGGATTTATGTACACTGATTTCAAACTACTTTTAAACAAGTATAGTAATTAATAATGATAGAAAATATCTATGACAGTTCTAATAATACAAGACCAATACAATATCAGTCACAGCTTGACAGTAATGCTAAAAGGAAGGTTTTTATTTATGTCCTTTTTAGTAAATAACCCATTTTAAAAACATAAAACTTTTCAAACAAATACATCTACCCAGGACCAACATATTTACATAAAGGGTTCACAAAGCTTGAAATGTACACAATACTTAATATAGTGTGACCTGGGAAAGAAATGGACAGACCAAAAAAAGACCAAAACATATCATTCATGATGAAGCTGGACATACATCTAAACTACTTTACAATAGAACTTTCTGGAATCTGTCGGATCAGTGAAACATTTCAGCAGTGGAACACATGTAAGAAACTCCTATTGGGTAAATCAAACAAACTAATTGGGACAATGAGAATTTAAGACGAACCGAAATGGCAGGGGGTTGGTGTCGGGCTAGTGTCCGCTTTGTGGATGTCATGGCATCGCGTGCAAACAGAAGGCAACAAACACAATTGTCGCAAAAAACAGCAAAACAGGTTTGTCCCTCATGAAATCATTTTTTTTTGTCTTTTTTTTTCTTCTGAAAAGTGGAATGTATATCAATAGGCGAGATAGTTGCTATCCTAGAGTTTTGTGTCACATAAGGGGCAATAAAAGGCTCTTTGCCGGGGCAGCGTGAATAGCACAGCAGCAGGGCGGGCGAGAACGGTAGAGAGTGTCATCTTGGGAGTATTGTCGAGTGGCTGTAGCGCTACATGGTAGCGTTCACTCCGCTCACATCTTCCGACATGTCACCCTAGATTCGCCCCCACTACTCCACTGCTACATATCCAGCCCTTTATGGCACTTTCAGAGATAACACCTCCCTAAGGAGTGACAGGGCCCTAATGCAATCGCATTGCAGCAGCTGCACTTACCTGCACTTACTTGCACGACCATGCTTCCTGCCCAAAGTAACGCTTTCCCTTCTCTTGTCCCCAAGTGACCACGAAGCTCTGAATGCGTCTCCAAAACTCCCGTTCTCTAATCTGCCGGGCTGAGAACAGTGTCCGTCTATCGCTGAGCAGCCAGTTATAACTGGAATGTCTGCAGGGATGCACAAAATAGCAGCTGATGAACATCGCTTAGCACATCGCGTTGATAAAATAATTCCCAGCGTCAACAAATGAACGGTGTATAAAAAAAAAAGCAAATGAAACAATCCAAAAAAGACAGTTTAAAAAAAGGGCAGTGAAATGCAGTTTTTTTTTTTTTAAGGCAGTTCTAAAAATAACTTTCACGAAATAAATGAAAACAAACCGACAACGACGACTGACGTTTTCTGAGACTATGTTAGTACCTGGAGGTAGTACCCGGTAGAGTTAATAAAGGCTGAACTGCATACGAAATAAAATAACTGATGCTGGGAAGGGAGCATGGCGTCCCAAACTGACAGTGAGCCATTTTGACTTGACTCTTGAATAAAGGGATCTTTTCATGAAGAAACCACAGAAGTTAATACTGTCATAGTATCATCCCGTGAAGTGCTTCAGGGTGCCTCAAGTCCACAAATTGTTTAAATAGCTCTATGGAAGGTGATCAATAACCGATTCCATGAAATCTAAAATATATCACTAATGCTGAACAACTCAAACTGAAATATTCGCCAGGGTATATCTGTCCATTAGACTCGAAGGAAAATACCAGCTGGCTGGATTTCAAAACTTTTTTTTTCTGTACGGGTGGTTTAAGGGGCAAGGGGGTCGGGGCAGAAAAAGGGAGAGAATATATAATGAAAAAAAGCAATTCAAAAGGGACATTAAAACAATAAATAAAAATAAAAGTATTCACTTCAACATTTTACTTTGATCTACTTTTTAAATGTTAGTCTTCTCCAAGTCTTTGAAATGAAAGGCTTGGCTTTCTTCATATATTTTTTTATAATAAAAAAACAAGTCCATCTGTGACAGAATAAGTCTTACTTCATTAAATTGTCTGAACTTTTTCACAGACAACATACACTTCCCTTTACTTTGTTCTTGCTGCAAACATCATGAGCAGACAGTCCTCTTGGGTTAAACATCGTCAGTCCAAATCCAATAAAAAATCTTGGAAAAAACAGGCTGACATACTTAATAAAGGACAGGTCCCATGGCCAGTCCACATTTTCTCAAACCCAAGTCCATTGTCAGGCGGTTTTGCTCACGCAAACACCTGCATCTTTCCGTTGGCCTCAGTGGCGTGGGAGATTTGGGTCTGGGCGGGACCGGCAACTGCCGGGCTTGGGGTCGAGTCTGACCAATCAGACACACAGTGAGGGGAGGGGCTGGACCACGGCTCGGGGGATTCCGGGGACGGGGTCAGGTAAGGGTGCTCGCTGGGCAGATGGAGGTAATGCTTGGGGGTGGCATCCAGGGCGGAGGAGTAGCTATGTTGTGAAGGAGGGGTGGGGTAATCATCCAGGCCTACGGTGCTGCTGCTAGCCTGGGAGGGAGGCATCTGTGCAGCCATGACTGCCGGGGCGGCTGCCTGGGGCATCTGAGCGCCGGCCTGGGACTGAGGAGGCTGCTGGGGACCCTGCTGCTGCTGCTGCTGCTGGAAGAAGGCTGCTGGGGGCTGGGAGGTTTGTGGTGTAGGTGGGGTAGAGGTGCTCATGCGGGCCATGCTCTGCTGGCCAGCCATAGAGTGGTTGAGAAGCTGCTGTTGCTGCTGTTGCTGCTGCTGTTGCTGCTGCTGTTGCTCTGCGATAGAGGGCAGCTTCACGGGGCTAATGGTCGGAGTGGAGGTGACGGGTGTGGGCTGCAGCATCTGGTTGCGGTACATCTGCTGGTGCAGGAGCATGCTCTGCTGCTGCTGCTGCATGGCAGGGCTCTGCGGGTGCATGCCTGCCTGGCTGGTGTGCACCAGGTTGACCACCTGCTGACCGCACTGGGAGGAGGGGGTCATGCGGCTGTGCCAGTCGAACGGCACGCTGACGGGGCTCACCATGCCCATGTTGATGCCCATGGGGCCGGCGTTGAGCACGTAGCCGTGGTTGAGGCCGCTGGCCATGGAGACTCGGCCCTGCATGGACATCCCTCCGTCCCCCAGTTCGTTGAGCTGGGCCAGGGACACGGCAAACGGCCCCCCGCCCTCCATCATGCCGCCGTGCACCATCGGGGTGTTGGGGACCGACATGGAGGTGTGGAAGAGCCCCGGCGAGGGCATGGCCACGGGGGACGTGGGGTTGGTGATGTACCCGGCGTTACTGGCTCCGCCGCGGGGGGAGTCCAGCGAGTCGACCGGGGAGAGGGTGACGGAGCTCTCCAGCAGAGCGCTCTGCATGTCCAGCGTCAGCTTCTTGCTGCGAGCCTTCACAGACTCCTTGAGGTTGGCGGCGTGCTGGCCCGCCAGCCCTGAGCCCTTGGCGCCGGGCCTGCGGTTCTTCTTGCCCTGCGGGGTGGTCTTCAGGCTGGGCAGGAAGGCGCTGGGCGGGCACATGAGGGGAGACAGGGTGTGGCCCCCGGCGAGGTGATGTCCCGCACCTCCGTGGCCCTGGGGGCTGCGCACGGTGTTGTACTCGTCCAGGAGCTGGACGATGTCGTGGTGCATGCGCTCCTGGGCAATGTCCCGCGGCAACCGGTCCATGTGGTCGGTTATCTCTCTGTTGGCAAAGTGGGCGAGCAGCACCTTCACGGCCTCGCAGCTGCCCTCGCGGGCGGCCAGGAAGAGGGGCGTCTCCTCCTGCGTCACAAGGCGGGAGGAAGGAGGAGCACGGGGGGGATTAAACAACTTCTCGCTCTTCCCATGTTGGAGGAAATGCAGTGTATATGTGCATATATATATATATATATACATTGTGTGTTTGAAACAATAAAGTTGTCATCGTACCTTCAGATCCTGCATATCTTTATTCGCTCCGTTCTTGAGAAGTGCAATCGTGGCGTCCACGTTGTTGACGGCCGCAGCCCAGTGCAGCGCAGATTTCCCTGAAAGAGAAGAGGAAGACGAAGACGCGGTCACGCGCGGCGATTGCCCTCATTGCTCTCCCCGTTCCACCGCTGGAGGCAGGGCGTATCCTTAGCACTCAGCACCAGCGGATGGATCCGCAAGGGTCCCGTGGATGGCCCTTACCCAGTTCGTCGACGGCGTTGACGTCGGCGTGGCAGGTGATGAGCTCCTCCACCATGCCCTCCACCGCCATGCGGGCGGCCAGGATGAGCGCCGTGGAGCCGTCGTACATGCGGGAGTCCAGATCTGTAGCGCGGGTCCGGATCAGGATCTAGTTGGGGCAACAACAACCATCGGCACCGTGTTTAGCGTGAGCGAGTGCGATTGGAAACGCGGCGTCAGCGACGGGAATACGGTCTGCGGCGTGAGTGTGATGGTAAATAGTAAAGTGATAGTAAAGTTAAAAAAAGAGCGCGGCACGGTCACGTGGTGAGGGGGGGGGGGCGGTTAGCCGAAAAAAAGGGGTCAGGGTTCAAACCCGGTGTCATGCGGATCACCAGCGGGCGTGCCTGAGCGAGACGCCTGGGCCTCTTCTTACTCTGTGACGAGAGACGCAAGCGAAACAATTCGCCACACTCCCCCGAGTTCACCGTGAGTCGCGTTCGAATCAAAGCAGCAACAACAACAACGGGGGGGGTGGTGGAGGCGGAGGAGGACGGGGGGTCGAGACAACCCCCATCCCCAGCTACCTCATCACCTGCTACCCCTTC
>JAOPJO010000088.1:6299496-6310464 GCA_027123675.1 Molva macrophthalma
ACACACACACACACACACACACACACACACACACACACTTTAATTTATAATGACCCTACTATCCATACCTGGAGTGGTTATCGTCAGTGTAATTGACAGTGTAACAGTACCAACTTTATTCGTGGCAGAGCACTTGTAAATTCCACCGTTGGCTGACGTGGCCCTTGTGATGCTAACGTTTTTCTGGCGACCCCATGGGGTTTCCATTGCATTGATCGCAGCTGTGTATTTCCACTTGACTTCAGGAGGCGGGTTACCCTCAGCTCTGCACCCAAAGGACACATTCCCGCCTCTGACCACTTCCACGGAATCATATTTGTCAGGGATCTCAGGGAGATCTGAAATGGAAGTGGAGAAAGTGATAGGGATCACAGAACTCAACTGAGTAACACTATACAGTATATTTTATTATATTTTCAATTTGTATTATTATTATTATTATTATTTGTATCATTATTATAACATAGCCAACTTACAATGCACAATGACTTGGAAGGATGTTGATGTGTTAACTTGCTTTGAGGGTCCATCTTGTTTGGGATTCAAGGTCGTCAGACATGTGATCGTTCCATTATTATCCCTTCTAAAAGCGGTGATGTTCCAAGTGGATGACACATTTACAGGTGTCTTTGTCAAACGGTCCTCATATGTTTGTGTTCGAATTATTTTCCCCCTCCAGAGCCAGAACACAGTGAGGTCGGCTACAGGAGCCACGTCGAAGATGTCACACTGCAGCGTGTACCTTCTGCCCTCCTGCAGTGGACCACTGTGGTTCTGCACAGAGATGGACACCGTGTCTGGAGTCTCTGTAAAAACAACAATCTGGAATTACAAACACGATGATGATTATCAGAATATCAGCATTATTAGAGGTAGAGGACTTAAGCTCACTGTAAAGCGTGATGGGCAGGGTCACGGTACACTGAACATCAGAAAATGTCCCAAAGCAGTAAGGTTGAAGTGTCCAGTCTTCCAATCTTTCCACATACCAAGTAGCAGACTTATTGCCATGTATATTCTGGCCAACTGGAGTCTCCCAGCCAATAATCTCAAGGTCCGCGGACGTAGTGGTAGGACTACAGGTGACTGAGAACGAGGCTCCGAATCTCTCCACCACTCTTTTGGGAATTAACTCCAGTGGACAGGGTGCTATGGGATGTCAAACATAAACACATGTCATGTGCCCAATCTTACCAACACCTCTTTTAATTTCACTAAATGAAGGTAATACACTTTTAAACTCAATGGAAATGCAATAACATTGATAAAGCAACGGTATACATTGGTATTGTCAAGTGGTGTGAGAGATGTAGCCTACCTCTTGTGGATGTTGCAGTTGTTGTGATGGTGGTGGAGGTCTTTTTAACATTCACGTTAAAAGTCTGAAAATTTGTCCCAAGTATGTTGGTGGCTCTGCATGTATAGTTTTTGCTTTGGGAAACTCCTATAATAAGGAGAGTGGTCTGATTCGCAGGTGTGCTCAACGTGTCATTGTTTGTATCCCAGCTGATTGCAGGGGCGGGGTTCCCACGCGTCTGACATTCAAGTATTACATTGTCGCCCTCTGTCACATGTCTGATCACAGTGGTGTGCAGGAACTCAGGAGCATCTATAAGACAGTAAGTAGCTGCTTAGATACCATGTCAACATTGTTAAACATAAACGTTAAAAAAACAATATTCTTTCTATAAAATTATAAAACGTTACAAAATAACAATAATAATATATGCTTGGATCAGTGTGTACGTGTGTGTGTGTGTGTGTGTGTGTGTGTGTGTGTGTGTGTGTGTGTGTGTGATACTAAATAGCCAACTTGTACAATGACTGTCCAGACTTCTGATCTAGTAATCAAAGGCGATCAACTTTGAAGGCCAAGGGAAGTTATTTATTAGTACACTATTATTACTATTATTATTATTATTATTGTCATTATTATTATTGTCATTATTATTATTATTATTATTACATAACCAACTTACAATGCACAATGACTTGGAAGGATGTTGATGTGTTAACTTGCTTTGAGGGTCCATCTTGTTTGGGATTCAAGGTCGTCAGACATGTGATCGTTCCATTATTATCCCTTCTAAAAGCGGTGATGTTCCAAGTGGATGACACATTTACAGGTGTCTTTGTCAAACGGTCCTCATATGTTTGTGTTCGAATTATTTTCCCCCTCCAGAGCCAGAACACAGTGAGGTCGGCTACAGGAGCCACGTCGAAGATGTCACACTGCAGCGTGTACCTTCTGCCCTCCTGCAGTGGACCACTGTGGTTCTGCACAGAGATGGACACCGTGTCTGGAGTCTCTGTAAAAACAACAATCTGGAATTACAAACACGATGATGATTATCAGAATATTATCATCATTAGAGGTAGAGGACTCATGCTCACTGTAAAGAGCCTCTGTAAAAAAAGAATAATCTGGAATTATAAACTGTGATGGTCATCTTCTATCATTGTAAAGTATTGTGTTGATTTCACAAGACGCAAACATTGTTTTCCCTTTGCCAAATTGTCTGTTGCGTAAAATACTATTGCCTTTCACGCAGATGAGCAATTCTTCTTATATTGCATGTTAGCGATTAATTTGTTGGTTCCCTTCAATATATGATGCAATGTTTAATTTGAAACAATAGGCCACTTTATGGATTGTTGTCGATGAAGTCATACGATGTGTAGCCTTGCGAGACCATCAAGATATGTGAACTCGCAAGATCAGGATAGTCTCACATGGCTACCGAATTCTACATAAGTACAGGCCGATAAATACATAAGATATGTACTGATACATTAGGACATCTTAGTTAGGTGTTGTGCTACTGTCGCAACAAAAACATCCCTACAGAATTGTACAAATTACATTTTAATAAGAGCAAATTCAATTAATTAGAAAAGTATTAGAACTATTACCAATTCAGAGTGTAACATTCCATTGAATATATTGAATATACATAACACTCACCACCCTGTGCAGTCATCGGTACCAGAAAGCACCACATCAAGAGAGGCCACATGTTGGTACTCTGACCTTATGCTGTTGCTGAACACAATAAAATCAATAAAACATGCAACTCTTTCTGGATTGTTCCAATAATCTCTGTGCGTGTGTGAGAGGACAGGATGGATCATGGGTGAGGATTGGTGCTGTATGTTAGCCACCGTCAGTTTCTAGAATGTATATAGATCAACTGATATAAGCTCATGGCATCAGTGGGGAGGAGACTTCCGCAAACACACAGGATATTGCTAAAACGGAAATTGGTGGTTGAGCACCAGCTCAGTTGTACACACATGATTTGTCACACCTTGCACAATGATACTTTGTGTCATCAACGCTGTATCATTTTGCACTTATTATAAGGGCTGTGGCTTTAGCTGCACAACTTCTATTATCTATTTCAATCAGGAGAGACTATTATTAAAATGAAACACAACATTTATTGAAAAGAACACATTTGGCGATTAGACACCATTTTTCATGGGGACGATGGATCCATGAGGTCTGTCGGGAGATGAATTGCCCCCTGATGGTGTCTAGATGCTGGTGGTGGCAGTGACTATGGCAGGAGATCCTGCCCTGGAAGACGCCATCTCCCTCTGAGGGAAATTAATAGAGCTAACCCGGAGGTGAAGGGGACACTAGAACAATAATTACAAATGTATATACTAACAGACTATCCAATCTTTTATGGGATGACTTAAAACATTTAAAATGTTTATATTTTTAAAGCATTTAAACTTTCCAACTCTTAAACTCCCACATAATCCCACATGGGATTTTTCTCTGTGTTCTAGAATTTTTAGAGTGTACAAAAAATCAATAATAAAACCAGGACTGCACACACATTCAGATATACAGAGACACACACACAAAGACACAGACACACACATACACACATGAACACAGACGCACACACACACACACACTGGTTTAATAGTAGATGTCGTTTATGTGTTATTTTCTGCCACCTGCTGGCCAAGTGGTGCATTATGCTTCAGAGGAATTACTCTAATTGAGGCTGTGACGTCATGGAATGAGATATCAACACTCAACCTTTCACACATGTTGAGGGAAGTGCCCTCTATGTTGTTGGTAAGTTTCAAGTTCCTGCCTCCTTCTGACGCGGACTTGCGATGGAAATGGAGCATTAGCGCTTAGCTTAGCATTTATTCAAATGGCCACTGTGACGTCATGGAATGAGATACCAACACAAAACTTTTCACACATGTTGAGGGACGTGCCCTCTATGTTCCTGGCAAGTTTCAAGTTCCTGCCTCCTTCTGGCGCGAACTTGCCATGGAAATAGAGCATTAGCGCTTAGCTTAGCATTTATTGAAATTTACACTGTGACGTCATTTTTTGAGCTATCGACCCATAATTTTTATTTGAGTATTGAGGGGAGGGCCTCTATGTGCATGGCAAGTTTCAAGTTTCTGTTCCCTTCTGAAGCTGACTTGTGGTTGATAGAATAATTGTCGCTAATTAGCATATATTGAATTTGCCATAACTCGGCCATTTATTAAACAATTAATACCAATTTTACGATTTTTATCAGACAAGTCCATAGATCAGGAATATCCAAACTGTTTTTCATTTCGAGATATGATTCCGAAGAAGTAGAATTTTGAAGTTTTTCCGAAATTTTCACTGTACAGCAAAATCTATCCTGACGGACATTATGGGTCCCAATGGCAAAAATGTTCAGCATGCAAAATAAGGCATGTTCCATGAGCCCTTTTAGTATTAAGAGTGAGGGATCTCCCGGAAGATTATATAGTGCACACATATTCCAAATCTATAACATAACACACATTGTACATCAATAATTAAACAAATGTATCATGACACTTTCCAATAAGGGTACAATAAGTCACCATTAATTGACATCTGTTAATGGCGTAGTAAACATCAACTAATGATTAACTAACAAGTAATTAACAGTTAACTAATGGTCTAGTAATCAATTAATGTTAACTACGGTGATGGTGTTCATGTTAACCACGGTATTAATTATATATTATTTAATAGGGCTAGGGTTAGGATTAACCCTAACCCTATTAAATAATGTATAAATGAATACCTCAGTTAACTTGAACACCATTAGTAAATGATTACTAGTACATTAGTAAACTGTTAATAAACTGTAAGTTAACTGTTAGTTAATGTTTATTACTGCATTAACTAATGTTAACTAATGGTTAATTATTGTACCCTTATTGAAAACTGTTCTCAACGTATCTTCAAAAACAAAAACAAAGCACAAATGAAATAGAAAAAATAACAACCACGTTTAAACACGTCTGATTCCAAATAGTATGGTCATTTCCATCACACAGGTTTGATCATCATGGACACTCGCTTGAGAGAATAGGACCCTCCATGGAACTCTGCCCAGTAGACCCCGTCCTGGTAGCGGCTGCGATAGTGCCCACCTCTATACCACACGCCGTTCAAATTGGAGTGGGCACACATATGGTACCACCAGCCACCTTTCTGGAAGTGTGCACAGTTACCTGAGGAGGAAACACAAGAAGGCTATTTTACACTGCCTCTATTATATTTTTATAATAATATATGTTATGTATTATTGTTAAGTCATTACTGTTTGTGTTATATGTAATACTGTCTTGGACCCTGGTTGTCAAGGCGTCAGCTTATAGGGATCCTTATAATATACAAATAAACAAATAATAACAATAAGTCAAGCTGGTCACTAGACCTGAGTAGCCGTCCTTGTCTCGATCCAGGGTGGTGAAGGCCTTGTTGTTGTGCCAGGAGAGAGAGTCCCCAGCATTCCCCTGGTATTCTCCTAGCCGTAAGCGGTACCAGTCGCTCTCCGGCTCTACAGAGAAGCTGTCGTACTCAGCAAACACCTGCCGGCCTTGCCAGTCTTCCAGGGCCACCCGGAGCTTGTAGTGAGTCTGCCTGGTCAGCCAGTACAGGTGCTCCAGGCCCAGCCAGTACTCTCCATCAAGATTACCAAAACCTTGCTGCCAACGTGCCCGAACAACAGTTAGGTCTGAGCAATGATCAGTGCTGCCATTTTCTTTTTTTATACAAATTGGTTTGTTTTACATTGCATTCAAATCCATCTATCGTGTTATTTGCATACAAATGCAAAAATGCATGCAGAATAACAAATGGGTGATATAATGTCCTTGCATTTATTTAGCATATTGTTATAATATCACCATATATATATAACACAAAACAACCATGATATCCAGCTATGAGAGTTACCTTGTACTGCTCCCAGGTTCTGAAGAAGTTCACCGATCCATCCTGTCTCCTCTGGATGACGGTCCAGCCGCCCTGAGCGCTCGTCTGGTCACACCAGGCCTGCAGGAGTCGGTTGGCGCTCTGTGGGCGAAGCAGGTAGATGCCGCTGGTGGTCTCGCCTGAATCCATTGCATGCTGGCAGTCCCGCCATGGCCCTACAGGTATAAACACAAATGGTGGTTTGACCTCTATCGAGGAATGCCAGAGGAGGAATGCCAAGACCCACATAGGGGTGTCCAGTTGACAAATGCAAAGCATGTGCTCTGGAATGCTGTGCTTATTGGAATATACTGTACATTACCGCAGATCAGTACTGATGCTATACGGCTTATCTACACGGAGCGAGTGTGCGCCAACAAATTATTTCCAGCACATGCTTAGTATTTCATGTCAGTGAAAAGCTGACATGGGAATTTGCAAAAGTTGCACATTTTTTAAAAGTATTTATCACCCCACAAAGGAAAGTAAGTAGTAGAGTAGGCCTACAAGTCAAGCATGACCTGGAAAGGAAAGCCATTTGCATCCACCAGGAGCTACCTGTGGAGCTCCAACGAAAACGAGCAGAAGAGGCTGATCGGGAGGAAAATCTGGGTCACAGGTTACCGCTATGGCAATCTACACGCAGCATGGCTCATCCTGCTAATGATGGAAACAAACACATCTCCAAAATCCAGAGGTAGCTGCGAAAGAACGAAAGAAACACCTTCCAAATATTTTGTGATAACTTCGTGGCACTTTTTTGGTTAAATAATGTTTTAGCACCAGGTTGATTAAGTTCAGTTAAACTGCCGGTTAAATTAAATGGATGGGATACACAGAACGCAACTCACAGTGCCTTGGCCAAGCTCAGAGCTGAAAGTAACACCTCCTTTAAAGGGTCTGAATTGCAGATAACTGCACCCATTTGTGTTTGTTCACGGATAAGAGACGGATATGTTATCGGTCTCCTTTTTGTTCTGTGTATATTTGCCTAGTGCCATCTTGCTTGTTATTTGTGTTATGTGTAACCCTCTACTCCCACCCCTTGGTAGAGAATATAAATGTTATGCTCAAAGTCAAGGTTACTACACTAATGAATATATTCGGTTTGAATACATATGGGTCCAAACACAATAAAATTGATATCTTAGAATATAAATGGGGTTTCGAATGAAATGTCCAACCCTATAAGGTCATCTCACATACTAAATCATTAGCATGCAATGTGGCAATCTACAAGGTGTACCCCTTAAAGAGGCTGAAATGCCTCAATTAAAACAGAGATGGGTTGGACAAGCATTCTTAACCCCTCAAGGCAGGGGAGCAGCAAGGGGTGTGAGTATCTTGATCGCTAAGATAATAAATGTGTGATTAAAAGTGACAAAAAGTGTACACGGATGGGAGATATATCATAGTTTCAGTTTTAGTACTAAATCAACGTACCCGACTCTGGGCAAGCTGTATTTCTATCATCTCTGGATGTACTTTTATCAACGTTTTCTGGAGATCCCGTTCTGATGGGAGGAGACTTCAATGTGGTCAGTGTAGACTGTTCAAGTCCTCCACTTCCATTGCATGGAGCTCTCTCTGCAACTTTTGACAAACTAAAAAATACACTGGCCTTGACTGATATTTGGCGCCTAACACCAAAACCTGTGAATATACTTTTTATTCCAAACGTCATAATTTAAATTCACAGAATATACTATCTGTTCCCATCAAAAGCCTTAGTAGAGAATGTGGTAAATTATCTGTGCCATTATTATATCTGACCATGCATCTCTGTCAGTTATTTCTCTCTTCTAGTCAATATACACAAGACTAAACAATGGAGATTCCATAACTCTATATATACTCTGTCTATATTTCTTTATAAGAATTTATCTTTAAAGTTAAAGATCTACCATTCAATATGGAATAATCTGCTGTTAACTGCAGGCGGTATGACACTGGCCAAGAGCACTTGGAAACACTAAAATATCACTCACATTGGACAGATTATAAAGGACATATATATATTTTACAAGATATTGTAAAATTCCAAGAGTTGGAAAAGCAGTTTTGCATGAGCGATTCTACATTTCTACAACTTTTACAGCTGAAATACATATTACAAAATTTCCCATCCAAGGGAATCAGACCGGGGTCTAAACGTGTCCTTGATGGCAAGCTGATGGATGCTGCTACTGGGAAAGGAACTGTCTCAGCAATATACAATCATATTCCAGAACTAACCCCACCAAGGTACAATGGGAATGACATATTTGTTTGCCTCTCACGATCAATGGTACTCAATATTGAAGCATTCAACCTCAATAGAACCATAATAGAATCATAACTTGACTTGGAAGTATTTATGCATGTGTATGCATGTGCCAGAAGACTGAGTGGGACCTGTGCTGATGTAAACCTGTACCAACCACCACTAGTTTGAATGACCATCTATTTGGGAGGGGCCTGTCTAAAGACCTCTACTCTGTAATTTCCCAAATTCCGAATGCTCAAGGGCTGTGGTTTGTTTGTGTGTGTGTGTGTGTGTGTGTGCGTGAGTGTGTGTGTATCTGTGTGTGTTTGTGTTTACATGTGTGAGTGCATTAGTCTGTATTTCCGTCATTCTGTCAGAATGAACATCAATGTGTGTGTGTGTGTGTGTGTGTGTGTGTGTGTGTGTGTGCGTGTATGCGGGTGCTTATACAACTGATAAGACGCTGATTGTCTAATGAGGAGAAGCATTCTTTTCATACACTGTGTTTATATAGGGAGATAACACAGCCAGCCATGGGTCACTGACTCCATTAACTCCTTATCTACCCTGCTACAACACTGAAAGATGACTTGTATACATGCTCCTAGTTCAACAAGTCATACTGCAATTTGGCTTAAACGCACAAAACTTGTTGCATTACAACCCACCAGAATGTTCATTTTGCAAAGGATCAAATACTGAAGATACATATCAATGGGAAGCAATTGAAGATTAGTAATCCTCACAAGCCTTTGGGTATTATAGGCTGCATTTGAACATTGTATGGATTCGTAGTTAGAGAGACATGTATTTCACTGTGGTGTACCTGGGGTCTTGGTGATTGGGAAGCTAATGAAAGGATGGTCTGTGGGAGTGCTGGCTGTGGTCATGGGGACTGTGGCTTTCCCCATCGACTTGTCTTCTTGCGATGGAGGTGCACTCTGATCTCGTTGAACATCGTTGGACGTTTTACTCGCCTCTGAGCTGTAATTGTGTTGTGCTTGAGACCGGAGTCTTTCTGGTTCAGGAGTCACCTACACAAAATTTCATTTCACCAACTGTTTTCTGTAATTCAAAAAATAATTAAAGCCTGCTATCATTTTGAAAACGGTAAGAAACGTCTCCTTACCGGGGGCGCCAGTGTGGTGTTCCTGCACTGGCACTGCTTCTCGAGACTGGCAATGAACTGGTTTTGAGAGGTCATCATCGAGGTCAGGGCTCCATACTTCTTCTCCAGCTCTCTGAAATTACTAGAAACCTGCAGCGCCTGGGTTGCGCCGCCAGCCACAACCCACCGACAACAGAAGGAGCTGGATTACACATACGGAGGAGTCATGTTTCCGATGGTTTATTGCGAACAATCATACCATATATTTACTCCTCTCACCTGTGTAGTAGCATTCAGCAGAAGGTTCTCGACCCTTTTCTGTTCCAACACCTGGTCCTTCTTGTTGATGACTTCATGCAGCAGCTGAGCGTAGAGCTGGGTGATACGGGTATTCAAACTGTTGCTCTCCTTTCTCAGGGCCCTGACCTCCATGGCCTGGCTCCCTTCCTGCTCCAGCTGGGCCCTAAGCCTCTCGAGCTGCTCCTGCTGCCGACCCAGCTCCTCCCGCAGGGACGCCACCTCGGAGCGGTTGGCGGTGGCGGCCTCCTTGGCGGTGCTCACGCAGAGCGCTCCCTTCAGCTTCTGCTGCGGGACGATGAAGGTGTATGAGCAGCGGCCACTTTTGGTTTCCGAGGCGTGCGGAGGTCGTTTCTTCGCATTGACCTCCGCGTGAAGGTCCTCCGTCCGTCCGCGGACTTCCGGTAAACCCAGATAAAGCGCGAGGAAAAGCATCACCAGACTCAACGTCAATGTCTTGTCCATGTATGCGTTGTTGTTTTTTTCTGGCACCCCTCCTGGAGGTAGAGAAGAGAGAAGCTTTTTGTATTGAAGAACTGTGAATGAAAGCAGAAGGCTTCTGCAACACTGATTTTCTTAGGGTTGTGCATTGCTTTCTGTGTCTTGACTGTACACCAGATGTGCCATTAGAAGGGGGAAAGAGCCCAACATGTGAGTCTATCCTTCTGGCTGGTATTTATTTGCAGGTAAACACTGGTGACAACAGTCAACACCAGCCAGTCAATGTAAATACAACTCTGTTCTATGGTCAACAAAAGCTTTCTAAGGTCAGCTCCGAATTCCACCTAAACCAATCAGTCAATACCATAAACTCTCTTAATATTTTCTGAACGCGATTCTGTGATATAAAGCAAACTGACTCTTGAGGGCTAGATCCCAGTTAAGTTCCTCAAAAACTACAAAGAAATGTGGAACATAAAAAGGCTTTAAAAGACTAATGACTAAAGGCCAAAAACATTTGCTGTCCCAATTCATTATTATGTATATACATGTACAAATGTAGTAATGTTTATGTAGTTTTTAGTTCTGTACAATTTGATAGACAAACAATATATA
>JAOPJO010000088.1:6310546-6337957 GCA_027123675.1 Molva macrophthalma
GAGCCAATAAATTAAATCCATCTAAAATGTTTAGGGATCTTTCATGAAAACAGAGAAAACCCACTACTTACCTTGGTGTAACGTGCTTTGTGTCCTCCTTGGCTTTGAAAGGTGAAATCCTATGCAGTGACTAAACAAAATCCAAAAGATGAAGAAACACAAAAGAAATCTATGGGGCTACACAGCTACACAAGAATGGTCAGCTATGAAGCCACCCCTCACTAGATTCTTCACCACAGGGACTTTTAGGAGAGGACAGCCCTAATTACAAACTGGTCTGATGAGGAAAACCCTTAAAGTGTATTCTATGCTTTGACCCTCAGTGCAGTCTACTCCCACTACCATTAACCTGCAAACCCCCATCTTTCTCTGTTTTCCTCTAGGTTACCACCCCCCCCCCCCCCACACACACACACACAGACACACACACACACACAGACACACGCATACATAGCTGCACTCACCCGCCCACTCACCCACACAAACACACACACACACACACACACACACACAAGCATGCATGCTCACACACACACAATCACACACACACAGATGCATAAAAAACACAGACACACACACACACACACACACACACACACACACAAAGATGATAGATTGATACAAAAAACAAGGAAGGCGTGATAAACAGAATCTGAAGTATTATTCTTTTTGTGTATTATTTATTTTGTTCACTATTATTTTATTTAGTCATTTGGTAGACAGTGGGTATATGGTAAACCCGGTTCACACTCCAGACCGCATGGTGGTGGTATATGCACTACTATACGTTGTTTGACAAACTAGACTTAAAAGAAGGTAAGAAGAAGAAAAAAGTGACACGCTTGGTAAAGACCATGTGGCGGAGCTGCTCTTCATGGGCATTTTACTTAGTGGAATTAAATCAAGTTTAATGGTATTAAAATGATTGCTAGTATAGTTTAGTACAGCAATACTTAAAAGTAGCATTAGGGTTTTCATCAAGCGTCTGGAGATACATCTCATCCAATAATGGCGAAATCAAAGGTAGGAAAACACGCCGATTAGCAGAGTTGAGCAAAGATTCGTCCGAGCTAGCTGCAATATAACTCGAGCCGTTTCTCTACGACATCAACGAAATAGTTAATACAGTAAAAAGGCAATCATTTTATTATAACCGGTCGGATTCACCCAACAATGTTGTTATGGGGCTTCTGTTTAGTGCTTCAAGGTTTGCTAAGTAATTTTGCGAGCACGTGTAGCAGTCAGCCGAGTTTGTTTTAACATCTGAATCTTGTGCTTTCAGTCTAAAAACCAGAAGAAAAACCGAGAACATGCCAACCATTTGCAAGAAGAGTCCTATTCGACCGTTCCTCACTCCTTCGTGTTTCATCGTGGCCAGATCGGCAAAAATGTCAGCCAGCTCGTGCTCGACATGCGGCAAATCATGCAACCCTTCACTGCAGAGGCCATGAAGGTATGACCAGATATGTTGTATGACCAGCGATGGCTACGGAACCATTAAAGGCTACTACGTTCACCTGGGAAGAAATAAATTATAACATGGCTATGTATTACGGGCAAGGGGTTGAGTTTTAAGTTTTTAATATAATCCGTGTTTGCTTGACACTGGCTGTTGTTGGCCCGTATGGAGTATTTTGGGTTGCTGCAACTGAGGACGTTTGGATTTTGTCTTGTGACATCGTTTAATTTGTATATGCACGTTGCCTGTATATTGTATTCATGTTTTATGTATCTGACTTTTCCTCTAGGTCAAGAAACGGAACGTGCTAAAAGACTTTGTCTCCATAGCTGGACCATTGGGAGTGACGCATTTCATGATTTTCAGCAAGACACCCCACAGTGTTAGCATGGTGAGTTTAATAGGGGATTCCTGGACTTCTGAATTCATGTGTGCCAACAGGTGTTTACCCAAATCAAACACTATCAAATATTAAAACGTTTTATTTAAACTTTTTTCTCCAGAGGCTTGCTCGAGTCCCCAGAGGTCCCATGCTTCACTTTAAAGTAACAAAGGTTTGTGGACTACTAAATATATCAAGCATTTGACTATGAATGGATGGGCTAGGATGATGACATTTGCAGTGTTTCCCCAACAAGCATCCAATGCTGGCACAGCACCGCTGCTGCAATCTGCCATGAATTAGAAATGATGTTGGGCATCCCAAATGCTATTAATTATATTTAGAAACATATATATCAAAGGTGCCCCCTACTGCATCACACTTAATTGTCACATTGTCATTATTGTCATTGGGGATGTTTGGCTTGCCAGACCTACTGTGCTTGCATGCTATTTATTATGTTATAGCTTTATACCATTGTGAGACTATTTCTGTTGGAATGCAACAGAGCCTTACTAGAATAAGTGTAGACACTAAAACCTATGCGCTTGCGCACATTAACACCGTCCACGTGCACATCAGAACCATGAACGTGCATATTAGTATAGTGTACCTCACACACAACTCGGCACAGGTGCTGGAAACCAATCAGTATTTGTGTTGTGACTGTTGAGTGATGTATTTCAAGGTAGAGGCGCTGATATGCACATTCCTGTCATCTATCCCTGCTCTCAAATTTGACTTGTTTTTCTTTTTTCCCCCCAGTATGCTCTTGTGAAAGATGTGGTCTCGTCTCTGAAGAGACACAGAATGCATGAGCAGCAGTTTACACATCACCCCCTGCTCATCCTGAATAACTTTGGCGTAGAAGGCATGCATGTCAAGCTTATGGCCACCATGTTCCAAAACATGTTCCCCTCCATCAATGTGCACAAGGTATGTCCTGTTAACAAAGCTGGAGCGATGATGGTACATTTGAGTATAATAATAAAAAGAGTTGGTTATTTGTATATGATGAAAGTGTAGTCTTCTGAGTTAGCTTTGAAGATGTATATAAAGTAAACGCTTACTGACCCCAACTGACTAACCTCCTTGAAAGTGTTTCAAATAGTACTGGGAGCAGAAATACATTTGGTTATTTTTTTTTCTAGGTAAACCTCAATAGTATAAAGAGGTGTGTTTTGCTGAATTACGATCCAGTGTCCAAAGAGATCGAGCTCCGGCATTAGTAAGTATTTGACCATTTAACAATTCTTTCCTGGCAGAATCTTTTCTGTTGATTTTCTGTACATTATTTAGTTGGAAGCAGATAAGAAATTTATGTTTTGGCTCGTATGATGATGACTTATGACTTGACTGTTCAGTGATGCTTGTCCAAAGTAAACGCACTGACGAGCTGACAGTTTTGCCCAAGCACTTGTCATTTATCATGCAGGTCATGTACTTAACCTTTTTACTTGTGTGCTTGCTCCTGCTCTGCAGCAGCCTGAAGGTTGTGCCTGTGGGCATGAGCCGTGGAGTGAAGAAACTGATGCAGGAGAGGTTCCCCAACATGAACAAGTTTGAGGACATTAGTGAGCTTCTGATGAAGTAAGATTATTGTGAAGGTACACTTTGTTATTGAAAAGACGATTTGTGAATAGCCAGCTTTTTGATTATTTTGGCAATTGAAACTTTAAACTGGGGGGGGGGATTGTCTTGTGGTCGATCGCTGGTATCTGCATGCAGGTATAGGCATCGTAGAGCAAGATGCCTAACCCCCTACCTACTCCTTTTTATGACGCGCATCTGAGCTCGATCTAACGCTGCACTCTTATTTCTTACTCTCATTTTAGGGGGGCCAACCTTTCGGAGAGCGAGGCCGAACTCGATGGCGACCACAACATCACAGAGTTACCGCAGGCCTGCGCCGGCCGTGGAAACATAGCGTCGCAGCAGAGCGCCGTACGCTTGACGGAGATCGGCCCTCGCATGACCCTACAGCTCATGAAGATTCAAGAAGGCATGGGAGACGGCGACGTTCTCTATCACGCTGCCAGTAAGTGCACCTCCTCTATATCCGGTCCTGTCGTCTGTTCAGATGTGCGTGATGTTAACATGAGTATGATTGTCTATGATTTTGTCTCAAGTAAACGCTTACTGATGCATCTGAACACTGGAACAGGCTTGTGTGCGTTGCAGGTGCTGTAAACTGTGTTTTACATGGCCTTTGCGTTCTGCATCATTTACAGTATTTAAGACGGAGGAAGAACTTCAGGAGATCCTCAACAGAAAGGAGGCCCAGCTGAAGGAGAAGGACGCGCGACGCAAAAAACAGGAGCAAAATGTTGCCCTAAAAATGGAGAAACGCGAACAGAACAAGTATGTGATTCCAATTCGTTGTTTTATCCTTTTTTTTTTTTGTGTGTTATTTTGGTTTAACTTCCTTGTTCTTTCAGACACAGAAGTCTGGAAGGCATTAAAAGGAAGCGGCAGGAGGAGGAAGAAGACAGTGAAGTTGAGGATCCGGGTGTTCAGGGCGATAAAGTCCCTGTGGTCGAGTCTGATGACGAGGCAGAGTACTACAGACAAGCCGTGGGTCAGGAGCCAGATGACGGTGAATATTGCCTACATGGACGAATGGCCCTCAATCCTGATGTAGTGACATGTTTATGTGACTAATATTTAACAAATTTGTTTCTCGCAGGCATGTTCCCACCTGCCAAGAGGAGGCGTGAACCAAGAGAGTACTCGGGCACCTTCACGAAGGGGAGGAAGTTCCATGGTAAATCGCCACGGGAGGATGGACACGCCAGAGCCCCCAGGGGAAATGCTCCCGGCAAGCATTTCCGAGACAGGGATGCAAGGTCGCCCAAGGGCCACGGCCCTCCAAGGCAGTTCAAAGATGGAGCTCATCACCAAAAGGGCGGAAAGAAATTTGAGGGTAGCCCCCGGCCTTTTGGACAGAAAAGTGGGTTTGGAGGCAAGCCGTTTGGGGGCAAACAATCCAGTGATGGTGGGAACAGGTTTCGCGGTAAGGGAGGTGCCACTGGTGGCAAATTTGGACAGAAAAACAAAACTGGATTTAAATCCAAGGGCGACGGTGGCAAAACGGGCTTTAAGAAAAAGGGTCCAGGAGCTGGAGCGAAGCAAGGCTTCAAACAACGGAAAGGCAGAAACTGATTTACTTGTAGGACCAGAGATTGTGATTCTTTGGTACAAATGGAGCACCAGGTGGCAGTATGGACACACAAGTCCACGCCATTGGAAGAAACATCCATTTGAATTATAGACTTGATTGCTGAAATTCAGCAAAAGCAGAGATTGCCATGTTTTATACTCTGTGACGGTATACATAAAGAAATGTACATTGAGCATTTATGTATCATTATTCATGAGTTTCTCACAATGTTTGCACAAATAAACTTGTTATTGCCCATAAGACAATTGACTCAAATTATTTAAGCCCATCGCTCCTTGGGACAACTTTCTCCATCGCAGCACTCCAGGTCGTTCCACCTCAGGACAGTTTTCTTGGCCTCTGCCTCCATTTCTCCAGGGACTCCGCTATTGCACTCTTTCCCTTTTCCCTTGCGGGTTCCAGGTGAGACTGCCTGTTAGAGGGCCGTTTTCCGAGCGTATCGCCAATCTCTCCCCCAATCCGATCTTTTCCTTCTGATCTCGTCGTCAGAGGTCTGGTTGGGTGGAACTAAAATTGTTATTGCAGATCGTTTCCTTCCAACAAGTAACAGACCTGGTCTTACTTCATCAAATACAAAAAAGGCAATGCAGTATAAAAGGAAAGTCAAAGTGTGGCTTAGCGATCACTAAGATGGTTGCTTGTTTTTGTAGCTAGGTTTATATTTTTCATCACATAATAAAATACACCCTCCTCTGTGCATCTACTTGAAGTTCTAGTTGAAACCGTTATGACTCCATAGGAAATTGTAAAAAAAAAAAAAAAAAAAAAGTGACAAAAAAACCCTGTTTTACACGCACGCACAGGCAGATTTCAATTTGTCAAAAGAGGTGCGGCACCAGTACAGGCTTGTTCTGAAATGTTGCAAATTCTTATAGTTTTACAAGTTTGACTTTTTAAAAAAATCAAGACAGGTTTCTTCTTACCAGAGCCTAGGTCAACTCAAGTAAGTTTTATTATTGAATTGGGATTTAATTCCGATATTTATGCTTCTGATTTTGTATGTTGAGTGACAGAAAAAAAATGCACTAATGTTTTTGAGGAGAAATAGATGTTTTGTAGCCTACTGTGTTGAGACTGAGTTCGAACAAAGTTAGGTTGTCATGTTTGTCTCTAAAAAAGCATAGGGATTATGTGTGTACGTGACATTTTTGAACTTAAACAATAAACATTAGTAAAAACGAATATAACTCATAAATGTGCGGTTCTTACTGCATGACCCTTTGATATACCAGGGACCTATCTGGAGAAGACCTGTTCTAGCAGGTGAAGCCCCTGTCCATGTTTATGTTTACCTAACATACCAATGCTAGTAGATGCACTGACTTAGCAGAATATCGTCTTCAGTTACACCCATATATGGACATAATACATAGTGTTTTGTATTCCTCCCTTCCCCCTGTTGCTATATAATCTGTGTTTCATCTACTTTGTGCTTTGAGCACTTATGGGCCACCCCACTTGTGTCTTGTAACTCGTCCCACGATCCTGCTTTATTAAACATCAACGCAATGCTTGTCTAGAGGGTCAGACAATCTTATTCAACATATAAATATATATATATATATATTTCATTGTACAGATTATGTCTATACCTGGAGCGCCACAGGCTAACGGGAGCACTCATCAAAACAACAGCACAAACACTTGTGTGGGATTTCAACTGGCTCTGCTGCCATCCGTGTACGCCATTGAATTGTGCGTGGCATTGGCTGGCAACTTGTTTGCTCTTTGGCTTTTACTGTCCAGAGAGAGAAGAAACTGGCACACAGGTGTTGTCCTCTCCTGCAACCTAGCCGTCAGTGACCTGCTCTATGTTCTCACCCTGCCTCTCCTCGTGGTCTACTACACGCTGAACAAACACTGGCCATTCGGAAATGTGATGTGTAAAATAGAAAGATTCATGTTTGCCTGCAACTTGTATGTGAGTATCTTCTTCATCATGGGCATCAGTGTAAACCGCTGTGTTGCTCTCGCATACCCTTTTTTCAGCCGGAGTCAAGCTAGTCCGTCACGCGCCAAGGCTGTGAGTGTGATCATCTGGCTTGTGGTTGCATCGTTTTCCTCCCCGGTGTTGAAATTCGCTTCTACGTGTCCGGCCCCGGATGCGAACAGGACTGAGTGCGTCGCCAATTGCATTGGTGATAGACGCTCTCACTTATATTACGTCGTGTTGCGTGGCGTGCTCGGTTGCTTTGTTCCATTCTTGGTGACTTTTGCGTCGTACTGTGTGGTTATTTGGGTGGTCTGGAAAAACACAAACATATCTCGACTGGAGAAACAGAAGATAGCCCTGATGGTGATATCTGTCGTTGTGCTGTACGCGTTATCCTTTGTGCCTTACCATATCTTTCAGAGCTACAATCTCTATCTGAAAATATATCATTCTGATGTGTTTGTCTGCTGGGTCTATGATGCTTACCAAGTGTCCAAAGTGCTGGCTGCTCTGAACATGTGCCTGCATCCTCTACTGTACATGGCTGTGTTCGATAGCATTAGAGTCGTGTTCTGTGGGAAGAACCAAGAGACTTGAACTAGAACCTTCTGACTGCACTCTGTGTGTACATTTTATTTCACTGTGTAAATGTGGACTGTAAGAATGCTGTTGTTAAAACACTTATCACTGATAGTTAATGTTCCACAATAAAATGTTGTCTATGAATTCTTCTTTCTTTCTTTATCTCTCTCGAAAAGTACTGAACCACCTGAAATTACAGGAAATTGTGAACATTGTAGTTATAGTTGTCAACCTAGAATATACGTGTAATGGAAATTAGATTATAGTCTAAAATGTAGGCCTAGTATGCAGATTAATTAAATCGAGTATGGATGTGTTGTTCTCCTGTCACATAACGGCATATATATCTCCGTAATTGATCTACACTTTTTTAACCGAATTGTAATCTTTTACCTAAATTCGTTATTTTTCAAATTATATTTTACTAATTGTAACTTGCATCTTTCATGGGCGCAATCTTTCTTTTAGTCTGCACTTTAACTTGCCCACAGCAGGTTAACCCGGAAACGACTAATGTCGCGGCAAGGGTCACGTTGCTCCGGTCTTTGCAATTTGGGAGGTTTTGCTAGCCCTGAGGATGCCGTCGATAGAATACGACGAGTAAGTATTTACGTTTAATGTGGGCGATTATTACTTCCTTAATCAATATTTCTAAACACAATCCGTTATTCTCCTCATTTGCAGTTCAAAGCCCAGTTGGGCCGACCAGGTCGAGGAGGAAGGAGATGAAGGTAAAGAATTAGCCAGCTAGCTACTGGAGCGCGTTGAGTTTTTTATGTTAGGAACGCTTATTTCCACGTGGTATTACGGACTTACTTTAGTAAATGGTTTTTTTCGGATGATGGTTGAGCAACTCCCTATAGCCCTTATGTCAACCAAAACATGACGTGACAAATACCTTTCAATAAGTGTTGGTACCATATGCTGCCGTCCTGAAGTGCTTAGCTCTACACCTAGCATCAACTATCCATTCGTTAGCTTCCATCATCTGTCCATTGTGGTCAAGGAAGTTAAATATATCTATGGCCAATAATGACCGTCAGTAGAATGCAGCCATTGTTTGATGCATTAAGCATGGCTATAGTTAACACATATAACCTGTTTGTATTTGTGCGTTGTCTTTTGATCATGTCAATTAACTCATGTTTTATTAATTCATAGGAACACTGCCACCCATCAAAGAAATTATCAAAGGAAATATTAAGACCATTACAGAATACAAAATAGATGAAGATGGGAAGAAGTTAAAGGTAAATTCTTGATTGAAATGTATAATGATTGAGTGCAATTTTTCTCAATTTGAGGTGACAAAATGGTTACTAAATATTACGTAATAGTTTAAATATAACTGTATAAAGAAGTAAGATAATACAATTTGATCACTTTATCATCATGCTATGGTAATTTGGACAAGTATTACATAATATTAATTTAATTCAAAAGTTTAAACGTGTGCTTCTTTATTTCCAAAATGTTGTCTAGATTATTCGGACCTTCAAGATCGAGACAAGGAAAGCCTCTAAAGCTGTTGCCAGGAGAAAAGTATGTTTTTCTAATAATATGATTTGGTTGTATATTGCCGAAAACGCAAGGCAAGTTTTATTTTTATAATCTAATTACACATTCTATTTTTAATTCATTTCAGAACTGGAAGAAATTTGGCAACTCTGAGTATGATGCACCTGGCCCAAATGTTGCTACCACCACGGTCAGCGACGATGTCTTCATGACTTTCATTTCCAGCAAAGAGGTAGCCATCGGTTCTGTTTCTATGTTTTCTTATATTTGTTCATATGAACCCTACAGCCAAGCTTTGCATGTGCCTCCAATGTGATGGTTTGTCGTTATTTTGATTACACCTGCCAGTCAATAAGCAACTACTCCCTCCCATCTTCTAGGACTTGAATGCCACAGACCAGGATGAGGATCCCATGAACAAGTTGAAGGGGCAGAAGATTGTGTCATGTCGTATCTGCAAAGGCGACCATTGGACGACCCGTTGTCCTTACAAGGACACCCTGGGGCCCATGCAGAAAGAGTTGGCTGAACAGCTCGGGCTTTCGACTGGTGACAAGGATAAGCCTGCTGGCTCTGGTACAGTCATCCTAGCGTTTTCCCTTTATGCAACACACAGGCCTTCACAGACTGACCGTTTATCAAAGATTTGCATCGCATCTTCTTCAGCATCACCAGCCAGCCTTTGCTTTTCTTGCATATATTGTGAAAGGTTGAAATGCAGCACATTGTTTAAAATCCGGATGCAATACCCTAATAAAGCCTTCTTCGTCATTTCGTGTCACATAATTTGACATCTTTTTTTTTTCTCCCCCACCAGCTGAACCAGAGCCTGTCCAGCCAGCTCAGAGCAAGACTGGCAAATATGTGCCTCCCAGCCTGAGGGATGGAAGCACGCGGAGAGGAGAGTCCATGCAACCCAACCGCCGAGGTAGTGCTCTGGGTTATCGTTCCAACCACTTATTTTCTACTTTATCTTTTTCATTCTTTTTTAAGAAGTTTGAATGTAGACTTTTTACTTTCTTGCTAAATGGGTTAAAACCCATTTAAAAAAAATTAAAAAAAAAAAAAAGTTTGTGGCCCATTAAATTGACCCAAAACTATTATCCAATTAATACAAATACTTTATTTTCATAAATCAGGTACTTAATGTGAAAGTAATAATTTTGTTCACGTCTATATAAAATTACTTTGGTGGCTAACCGTGTGCTTGTTTATTGTCCTGAACAGCCGATGACAACGCCACTATCCGTGTCACCAATCTGTCGGAGGACACTCGTGAGACCGACCTGCAGGAGCTCTTCAGGCCCTTCGGCTCCATCTCCAGGATCTACCTGGCCAAGGACAAAAACACTGGGCAGTCCAAGGTCGAGACTTATTCTGACGTTTTTATGTTTTCTAATCAAAAAATCGTGCGTGTATTTACATTTTTCGTTCTTCTGCTGGTAGGGCTTTGCTTTCATCAGTTTCCATCGCCGTGAGGATGCAGCCAGGGCCATCGCAGGAGTATCCGGATTTGGATACGATCATCTTATTCTCAATGTTGAATGGGCAAAGTAAGTGATGCTGGGGAACAACGCAATAATAATGCAGTGTTTATGATTTGCTTTTGATTGCAATAAAAACTTTATTTTTCTTTGCAGACCATCTAACAACTGAAGAAAACTATCTGAATGATTCCAGGAAAATGCCAGATTTTATTATTCTTGTAGTAAAATATGGCTGTTATCAAAATAAAATCCTAAAACATGTCGCTTCGTCTTTCAATTTATGTCTAAGGCTAGTTATTATAGATTGGTGTGTTAAGGTAAATGGAATAATTTCTTCCATACGAACCTGACCTGTTTTGGAACTAGGTTTAATAGGTTGGTAGTGCCATGTTGTCCATGTCTTAACACAGTAATGGCTCCCACTCATTTTGTGATAAGTTTTTGTCAGGTTTCAAATTAAAAGGAGCAGGATAGTTTAGTGGTAGGGGTGATGGACACAGCTGAAATGTTCTGTCCCAACCACAACATGCTCATTAATGATGTATCTATTTTCTTACCCATTTTTGGGTAAGAATATTTGTAATTAAGGAAGCAGAGGGTGTATAACAAAGTACAATTCGTGATCAGAAATTAGTTTGAGTTCTGTTGCACGTTGGAGTAAAGTTCCATTATATCAATATTTTCAGTATATTTAAAATAATAATTGAACAGTTAATGAGGTTGTTAGCTTTGCACAGAAACAGCCAGTCTGTCTGCTGCTTTTGGGTTTTATACTTTCAGTTTTAGAACCTGTACCGTTCCACTTTTACTTCAGCTAAGAAGTTGAATCTGTGCTTCTAGAGTAAACAATGTATACTTTAGTCACCACTGAAAGGCAGTGTAGTAACTCCATTTTTGCGGTCATAAGTAAAAGGTATCTTGCTTAGGGATACAATTCCTTATCAAATCAGTTTTAATGGCATTTCCACTCAACTACTTAGAACATAATTGGGTGGACAGTCAAGCTATAAAACCCATTTACTGAGAGTTACCGTTGACTGGACAGGCAGCATAGATGGATTGTGATCAATGCAATGAGGCATGTAAAACCTGTGAATTCAGTTTCATTGAGCAGAAGACAGGTGTCACTTAATCAACAGGTAACAAGGTGGACCAAACCAACTCTACTTGTAGATGTTTTTCAATAGATGACTCCCTCTTATTGGCGGATAGTGTTGATACACCAGTCTCCTTGACATACGTGAAACACCTGCCTAAACAACGGTAATATTGGGGGTTTGCCCTGTAATGACCGCACTGAGATGAGTACATGAATTATCTCCACTAATGTACCGCAGCATTCCCATAATTAGAATTATCAGCAACACCTGTGTCACATCAATACTTAATCAGCAGTGTACAATTGAAAAACAAAAAAAACATGTGGGGCCAATGTCAAGTGATTTGAAAACAAACCATCCATTTATAAGCGCTTTATTTAAATGTTACAACATATAAAAACTACATACAATTTATTCAACATTATGTGAATGTCTTTCAATACACAGTTAAAACCACATTAGAAACTTGAAGATTTCATGGAATGAAACTGCACAGAATGTCCGAAGTAGCCAGTTAGTGACGCGGCTCGAAGCCAGATGAAAGATTAAAAACAATAACCCTGGCATCAGGATTTATGGAATAGACCTCACCAGGGAAATTAATCGGTAACCTCCATCTTCTCTTGTTTCACGTTCTCTGCTGCAAAGAAAGGAATACCGTTAGTATTCCGATGAACAATGGGATATTTTGGGGAGGGGATAATTGAATAAGCTGGAGGAATAAATGGAGTCACCTTGTACACCCTCCTCCTTGATCCTCTCCAAGATGCACTTTTTGATCTCCAAACCGATGGCTCTGGAAAGGGGTGGAGGCACGGCGTTTCCCACCTGAGAGGATGAGACATAGCCATTATAAATGCAGCAGTTTAAGATTACAATGACTGACACCAAGGCCCTACTGCACACTGACATTTTCCAAATTATTTCAAGAGCCAAAATTTAAATGAAAAGCTTAATCAAGTGGTGCCCATTAACCTCATGTCAAGATAATCGGTATGTGCGGTATGTGCATGCCAGTGCACAGAAGTACATTGTTAAACCGATCACTCCTTATCCCAAATGTGAGCTATATCTATCCATTTATCTCCACCTGAGGTGGAACTTTATATCCTGCCCAACTGCCTACTGAAATGTATCCGGCTGGTTGTACCTGTCTGTGTTTGTCCAGAATGTTGCCAAAGAAGCGGTAGGTATCGGGGAATCCTTGAGAGCGTGCACACTCCCTCACACTGACCACTCTGTGCTGCTCAGGATGGAGCACACGACCCTGGGAATTCAAAATAAAATCTGTTCAACTCTGCCCAGAGCAAAAGGTCCACCTTTAGAGCCTAAAGGTGGACCACTTTTTTTACTTCAGTTGTTGTCAGTTGTACTTCAGTTTAATCTACTGCAAGCATTAGACGTCAATGCACATTTTTGTAAGACTTCTAGTTCAGCACACCTGTTTGCCCATGGGCTCGGGGTTGGTAACCGTGGTGCTGAAGAAGCCGTCCCACTCCAGCCTGCCGTAGAGCCCAGCCCAGTGGTTGTGGCGGTTGCCGGTATGGGGCAGGCACCAGGGAATCAGGGTGTTGAACTGCCTGTCAGCTGGGTCACACGGCGTACCTACACACACAGCACACGCCCATGACAAATGGCACAATGACAACAGGCATGTGTTGAGAAATGGCACTCGGGTAACAACCCTCAAAAAAAAAGGTAAATTGAACCAACACACACCTCCGGAACAAGTGCAAACGCCCCTGAGCGCGCCGGTGCTGCTGCGCCCGTTCTTTTTGTCAGGGTGCGTGTAGCGGAGCTTCTTGGTCAAGGTGCCGTCCTTTAGCCGGACCTCCAGGTTGGGCAGATCCCTCCAGTCAGAACCAGGAGCCAGCGGGATGTGCCTCATGCGCCCCTCCACCAGGGCACTCATGTCCTGAACAAGAGAAACGCATGGTCCTTGAGTTGTCCTTGCCATTCTGTAGTACCATTTCTTTCATTTTAGTGGACACTTCCAAGCAGACAGAATTCAAATACACCATTAAGGAGATCATTTGTGCATCTTTCACAAAAATTATTAAATAAACCTACATGCAGTCTGTTGGACATTAGGGACTGACCCCAGAATCTTTCAGCTTGGAGTTACACCCGCACCCTAATATATACACACACGCTAAATCTGTACAATATTCAGTTATAATAAAATACAAAGCCCTTACCTTGCAGATGTGATCTCTGAGGATGGGTTGGTACTGCGTTCCACGGATCTGCCTCTGGAACCAGGACTGGGGCTCCCCGTTGTAGGAGATCTCCAGGGAAGCGTGTCCGTTGCGGATCTCCGGCAGGTCCGACATGGCGTCCCTGACGGTGATGGTTCTGTAGATTCCTCCATTACCCCTGAAGCGGGAATGCAGTCATTGGGATTAGAACCAGATGCAAGCGGTGCAAACATTCCTACTGAAAAGCCAAGGACTGACGATGGGGAAGGGATGTTGGTGTGGACAAGTTACCGTGTGACGTTGCTGAAGTACTTCTTGTCATCCACCACCACGTTCAGTGAGCACGCCCGGGGAGCGAACACGTGCAGGGGCTCTGGGTACCGGGGCAACTTCTCCCCAGGAGCAGCCGCCAAGATGATGGCCCTTCGGCGCGTCTGGGCCACACCATACTGACCGGCCTGAACACAAACACACACACACTTTTAGTGTCAGCTCCAGTAACACACCTCAAACTGAATTGACAAGCCTGACACATCTTTGGGAAACCAACCTGAAGAACTCCAAAAGTACACTGGTAGCCCATGCGCACAAGGCAGCGCAGAGTCAGCTTCAGCACCATGGAGCTTTTGAAGGAGACGAAGTTCCTCACGTTCTCCAGCAGGAAGAACTTGGGTCTGTAGTAGTCGCAGTAGCTGGAAAACAGGGAGTGATACGTCAGTATTCAAAAACATTCTGATTGAAGTACTTGTATCATTCGTTAGCATGATATGAGGAAAGCATGCGGTAATGTTGAACACTGCGATGATATACTTGTGATAAATAAATCAAACAAACATGGAAATCAACCAATTTCACAAATGAACACTGAAAAAACCCCAAAGAAAAACACAGTATGGGTCAACATATTTTTCTAAAATAAGCAGTTTATTAAAAAAAACATTGTAAAAAAGGGTTTAATGTAGGCTTTTACACCGGTATTAACCTGCTCTATGAAAAGAGTATCAAAAATGGGTTGAATCAAGCAACCAAAAAAAACACATCTACCAGCAAAAACATTTGCTGGTAGATTTGGCTACTGACCAACATCAACAATAAATAATATTTTCATTACAGAACACAATGGCATAAAAATCCACAAAGGCAACATCCCTTCAAGGCGCATTGGTAGCGCCCGGCCTGCTGTGAGGAACAATGAGCAAGTACGATCGCTAAAAAGATTATACATTCAATTTAATGCACCAACAAATACACAAAAAATAGTGTGAATTAAAAAAAAAGTGAATTAATCTGAACCGTACAATGTGTACAGTTCAATCAGTATACACTGATTGAAAAATAACTGCAAGTTTAACAGAACAGATTACCTACACAGGATCTCCGTTTGTTGACGAGTAAAACAGCAGCGGGGAAATGTAACAATACGTACTGGCATAATGCATAGATTAATAAGAATAAATGGCCAGAAAACGGCGGCATAAATATAATCACTAGTTTGTTAGCACCGCTATGACGCGTGTAAATATACTATTTGTCGCAGTTCAGGCCGGCAGTCTTTTGCGATGGTTGTTTGTCCATATCGCAATGACATTGAAAATAAAATAGATCAGTCAGCACCAATCAACAATACACTTGATGTTTTTTTTTTTTTTTTTATAGCAATAAGCCAAGTGTTGACTACATCATCCAGCTCTCCGTTGAAAGATGGTAACATGGCGGCTACACATACCTCAGGTAGGAGACCACCAAGGAGTTCTTGAACTTGGAGTAGGTGCGCGAGTTGAAGCGGTTCATCCCACTGAAGCCTTGGCAGGGCGGGCCTCCGCACAGCATCTCCACATCCCCCTTCTGGGGTAGCTTCTGGCCCCGGGAGTTGGTCTTCTCCCCGGACATGACCAGCTTCAGCAGCACGTTGCAGTCCTCCGTGAACACCGTGGTGCCGGGGTTGTTCAGCCTGAAGGCCTGAGCAGCGGGGTCCCACATCTCAATGGCCCACAGGGTCTCCGAGATGTCTGTAATAAATAAATAAAGTATTTTTGTTAGAAAGGACATGCTGTGGAACATTTCTCATGCCTCCATGGTTTGTGTTCTTTGAACGTTTACCATGTTTAGCGCTCCAGAGGTTACCAACAGTGGGGAAAGGAGACTTGAAATAAACGGTACCCATCGTATACCACGCTTAAATGGTAAGCTCTTTAGCAGTGGTGTGTTTTGATGATTTTAAGCTAAAGTCCTTAGTCATCGGAAACTTCAGCTCATCCAGAATGCTGTCCCCGGTGTGACGTACATATTTCAACACCGCGATTCAGGGAGCCTATTGGGAATACCGTGTCCAACATGAATAAGAGGCACTTACCAGCCTGATGGAAACCTTCAGAGAGCCCACCACAGCCAGAGAACACATCCAGGGTGCGGTACTTGGGCACTTTGGGGACCTGTGGTTCCTGGACGTCCTGGGCCTCCTGTGGAGCAGAGGACTTTCCTTTGCCTTTCCCTGAAAAGACAGCATGGATGAATAATCACATCTATGCCTGGGCCAAGTAAATGATACAAGCGGGTTCTCAATAGAAGTAAAGCATTTTACCTTTTCCTTTGCCCTTTCCTTTACCCTTCTGGACAGCAGATCGGGCGTGGTTGGGTGGGTCCTCAAAGCTCTTTGTTTTTGCATTGTAAGCCTGTGTGTGATACAGATTAACTTATTCATGTGGAAGCAACTTTACCATTGATCTAATGCGCCCATGTCCTCATTAAACTCCCATCTGCAAAGTCTAAGCAAATTTGGTTGTCTTTACATATAAAATAAGCTAGCTACCAAGATTAGGACCGTCATAGTTAAGAATTTCCCCTGCTCTAGTTGAGAAGTTTCCCATGCCCTTCCACTTTGAAGTGAAAAAAAAAAAAAACTTGAATGCTGATACAGCTGTTTTTCTGCAGTTTCTCATCCCCGTCGTTGCCTTGGCAACAAGCGGTATTGCGACTGCCCTAACCAAGATGTGCTTCAATTCATACTACGATACATTGATGCATAAAATAACTACAGAGTTAGGATCCACCATCATGAATTGATACATCCATCAGCATGTTTATACAGTCAGCATGTTTATAGATTTGATTTTTAGAATAAGTCACCTCAAGGAAGTAGAAGCGGTCAGGGCCGCCACTGGAGAACTCCTGCACGGACTCATTCAGGTCCTCCGCATACTCTACTTGACAGCGGCCCAGCACCTCCGACATGTTCACGGTGCCTTCCTCCTCGCTCCAATACAGCTGGTTAATGTCTGTGTGGTAGCTGGCCTTCACGCCTTTGTGAGTATTCTCAGGCCTGAGAAAGGAAGGGTTAAACATTTGTTATTGAAATAAACATCTCCTAATTGGCATTACCGTGAACTAACTAATTCAGGGTAGTGGATACATCTTTGTAATGATAATCCACCTTTTAGAGTAACTCTGTACTCCGTACACAGAGTAAACCAAGTTGTTTTATACTGTTGCTTTGCCTAGTTAACAATTGTTAACTAGGTTAAAATTGTGAACAATTTGATTTAAACAGATCATAAACTTAAATATGGATAGGAAGCAGGAGAAATGCACCGGGCACCGTTTACATGATTGCTTGTGCTCACTGCCCTCTAGAGGTCAGAAATGAATACAAAGCACTACCATTTTGGTGAGGCGGGTCTGCAACAAGTATTACCTGTACAACTTGTAGAGCCTCAGCTTGACCTCTGACATGTCAGGCTTCCCGTTGCTGCGCCTGTGACAGAAGATCTCCTTGATGCGGCCGATGCGGAAGGGCTTAGGGGCGTCCAGGTTAGAGCCCTTGATGTAGTCTGAGGACTTCCTGTAGTACTCTGGATATAGATCTTCGTCCACATCCTCCTTCCTGTGAGATCGCTTGACAGGACTAGCCGCCTTCACGCTGAGAGACAAGCAGAGGACGACAAACCGTTAAACACTCACAACACACCCGTTTTGTACAAAAGTATTTTTTTGCAGGCGGGTTAAAGTGCAGCCTACCTGAAGTTAAAAGCGTCAGGGGGAAGATATACACTGTGCCCCACTCTGTACTGCGCTCCTTTGAAGAGGGCTACGGCATAAACAGCCTTGGAGTCATGGTCCTCGGCCCCCAGGGGCTCTGCCACGCGAGGGGTCTCCTGCTCCTCCTTCTCGTTGGTCCTGGCACAGCTCATGCAGTACCTACGAGACATTCCCAAAAGGTTAGACTGCAATGGAGCCCACCGCTAAGCTGGCGTGCATGAAGGGAAAGGGTAAAAGACGCAGTGGAAGCAGTTGCTGGTGCTTACTTGTGTTTTGAGTCTTCCAAGGGGACGAACGTGGGAGGCGTTTCAAAGCGGGCACACTCAGGCTCATACCAGAACTGGTAGAAGAAACTCTTGCCGTCGTCCTCGATCACTTTTATGTCATCGTCCATTCCACCCTAGAAGGTAAACGTGACACATTTAGATATATACACACACACAAATATATTAGAGTAGCATTACACTGGGGCCAATTGGATATTTATTGCGAGTTACACAACTATAGTTATATAAAATTATATTCAAAATAAATTAAAAAAAAAAAAAACACATTTCAAGGCTGATTCAGCAATCACATAACCCACCCATATCTCATCTTCTACTTTTTTTTAAAAGTTTTTTAGAAAGACATTCAGCAAGTTGTGCCGTACCTCCATGGCCCAGTTGTCGGTCGGGGCCCTGTACATGACGTTGACTTTGCTCTCCACGTAGCTCAGCTGCATGTCTTCACAGTCATCCACCAGGACAAGCTCCAGTGGGTCGGAGGACTCGCCCAGCACGGTGCCTGTGCCGCGGAGGAACCAGTGTGCATGGAACATCTTGCCGGTGCCGTCCTCCCACATGGAAGTGATCCTGGAAAAGTAATTTAATTCAGTTTCACCTGTGGCTCCATGATTTAAATCTCAAGTTAAAGACGCCTTCCAAGAAATGCTAGCAGACCTTGCCAGGTAGAGGGCAGTAGTTGGATCCTCTGAAGAGACCGAGACACAGTCTCCCACCTCCATGAGCTCGTCATTCACACGCACCTTCTTGTAGTACCGCCTCTTTCCCTCGGTCTGATTACAAAGAAAAATCTAGTTTAAAAGCCTACACCTTTAAACTCCTGAAGTGACCATTTATAATAATATCAATCCATCCATAGAAAATTGTTAATTTGCAACCTCAGCAGAAATGCAGGCCATTTTGGCAGGTTTACCTCAACAACCTCTCCCACCCATGAGAGCTTGACCTGGGCCTGCTTCTTCTTCTTGGCTATAGGGACCTTCTTTGTGCTCTTCTTTATCTCCACGGGTATATCTTCCTCTTCGATGTTCTCATCATCCTCCGCCTCCTTTACTGCAAGGTTCGGGCACCTTAGCATGGAGAGAGAAAGAGCACATTCATAGAAAGGGCTGGATCTCTAGACACCGGGGTTTAAACCAACGTCAACGGCAACAGTATTCTCACCTCCTCTGTCGACAGGCCTGCTTGCTTCTGCCACTTCCTCCAAACTTGATCATGTCCTTGCAAGCTATGCACTTGCCACAATCTGAAGACTGACAGACCTATTGAGAGCAGAAGGCGCACAGAATTAGGGGAAAGGCTCTTCCCCTTTCAGAGTTTTACTACACAGGGCATTGCTGGACCCAGTCGTTCCAAATTGAACTTACTTCACAGACACCACAGCGTTGCCTCTTGACACCACCGTCCTTGTCTATCTGATCAATCTGGTCAGAGAAGAAGGTGTCAAAGATCTGGTAGACCAGCTTAGTGGTGGTGGCCTTGGTGGGTCCCTTGCTGTCCTTTTCGATCTTGGTTGGGTGGCGTATGGCCTGTCTTCTGGCTGCTCTCCTGTAAAGGCAACATAGTGTTTTGGAGGAACAGCCAGTTGGGTGTGATGGCAATAAACCGAGGATGCATGGAGTCAAGATGTCCTCAAGACTTTGGCCCTGGTGAAGGAGCCGATGAACAAGCCATGCAACACAACGATCAAGCAAATGACAATGATGCAAGAGAGTTAGTCTTGGTAAAAGGATGGTATACACAAACACACGATCAGGAAAAACACAACTAAAGGCCGTTAGCTTTGCAAGACTGCCTTGGGTCAAGGCTGTCCAGCATTCTGCCTGCTTGGAGCTTTGCTCACGTAGGCAGAGGGGTTTTCCCTTTTAATAAGGTGCCACAATTACATGAAATGGCATAGAAAATGTTGCTTGAATACTGGAAATGCCCATTGCGCAGATTCTGTAATAATGTTTAGACATTTGCATTTTATTCTGTTAGAAAAAGATCCTTGCAAACCAGCTTTACTCTAGTGAAATTCCAACCAAAAAAAGATTCTGCCCTTTTTTTTTTTGCCATTGTAATAGCAAAAGCACCAACGCATTTTTCCACCAAGTGTGAAAGACAAACATTTGAATAAAATGCACCAAACATGTGGGTGAAGCAGTCGTAGCTAGGCCTACCTACCAGTACAGCAGCATGCTGCATTAGGAATGTTAAGAGGAATGTTAGACGTTGGGGAAATAAGAGGTGCAAGGAGCAGGAATATGTGGCCACAAGCAAAACAACAAAAAATAAAAACAAGGGGCAAATGTTAAATCCCAAAGCATTCGTCTTGCATAAGGAGGAAGGGAATAAAAACATTTCCTGCAATATGAAGTTGACTGTAACTTAACATCACATACATTGATTTATCAAATATTAGGAGGAATTAAAGTGACTACTTTTCATGGCAAAAATACATTTAAAGAAAATTGTCCAAAATATATAAAGAGAAAACTAAAATGAGTGTTTGGCCGCACCTCTTTCCCAGGGTGACTCCAGCTAGTTTGATAAGGTCCCTCATGCAGGGGGTGACAATGATGGGCTGCTCGTCCTGGTCCCCTGCCTCGTCGTAGCTCTCCACCTGCTCCACCACAAACTGGGCGTGGCGCAGCAGCGTGTCCTCTGTGAAGCGGTTGAAGTTGAGCCCTGCGGGAGGCACTGTGGTCTGCGGGGGCAGGAGGGATAACAAACCTCAGATTAACAGCAAGACTTTCTGGATCATTGCCATGACATCACCGGCTCTCAGCCAAGTGGCAGCCATTACCGCCTGTTTGGGAGGCATGGGTGGAGGTGACTAAGGTGAAGTACATCCAATGGCCTATGGGCGGCTCGCAATGGGTGTATGCAAAAAGACCAGACACATTCTAATTTAGTGGGAAAGATTCCGTTTTGTTATACTAAAAAGGGAATACATTTCATCTTTGTGCCAGGTTTCAGTGGCTGGTTCATCTCCGCATTATATACATTTTTTTGCGGTCCTGTTTGACAGTTGTATTTTGTGAAAAGATTTGAAGGAATGAATATTGATGATTTTTGGCCATAGACTACCGTGAGGGGGCCATTCAATTCCCTCCCTCAATGTGCCAAACTTTCACTTCTTCTTTTGCATTAAATCTCAGACCATGGCAGCGCCCATTGTATGAAAGCTAAGGCTTCATATTGGTTGTGTGTAAAACATGGATGTCACAGCCCATCATTAATAGCTTTTTTTTTTTTTTTTTTTTTACAGTCTGCTCTCACCTCGATCTTGTTGAGGAGGTCCTCATAAGAGACGTCGGGGTTCTTCTGTAGGAACTCCACCACTATCTTACTCATGTAAATCTTCTCCTGCATGAGTGCAAAGATGGACGAGTACTCTTCACTGGGCTGCATCAAGATGTAGTCAGCAAAGGCTGCAATTGAAATCATAGGTGATTTAATATATTTAAGTGATATAAAATAGTCAATGAGGAGGGCCAGAATGGTCTAGACTGAAAATAAGCAATATTTACCTGTAGTGAAGCCAATCAAAGCCTTTTCTCCACCATCAAAACCTGTGATCCACCAAGCATTGATGGGCCCAAGCTTCTTAGCAGGAACCCCTCCTGTAGATCCAAAGTAGCTACTTGCTTAATACATTGGCCGGGTATGATTTGCAAAAAAAAATTGAAGTCTGTGCTGTGTGTATAGATAGGGAATGTATGCAATACCATCCAAGCAAGGGTTGTCGTCATAGATGGGCTTAACCACACAACTGAAGTAGAGCTCCACGTTTTTCTCTATCAGACCAGCATCAAAAGGGCAAAGATGGCCCTTCTTGTCGTATACGCTGCAGGACAAAAACAAGTCATATTTTAGCTGCAGCACAAGAGGTTGCACGGCTAGGTGATTGTCAATTAACCAAGGGTCAAAATTCACGCAAGTAGACATGCAAGCATTGCTGCACCTGAAGTTAGTGATTTTGTGTTGTGGGAGGTCCTCGTAGCTCTCAAATCCATCCTCGTTTGAGTCAAACAGTGACAGACGCTCATCTGTAAGCATCTCTGGCTCATCCAGCTGCAGAAGAAAATATTCATTTTAAGTACAACTACATTCTACAGGTGGCCACGACTACGATTTTGCATAGTCTAATCTGATTTGTCAGACCCATTGTCTGACTGATCGGCAAATCATGATTCTCTTATAAACGGCTTAATGATGATTCCCACTTTTTTTGTGACTCGAGTGGTTTAATCTCTTGGTAATAATTAGTTGGCTTATCAGTTTCACACAGCCGTCTATAGGCAAGGCGCAGTGTTGCCGCTAAATGACAGCACTGCGTCTGCCAACCAATTCACGTGTCACAATATGACAACAATGTGCGTGTTTGTTCATGTCAGCATCTGCATTCAAGTGGACAGAAAATATAGGCTACGATTGCAGTTCGTACTATAATACAATTATGAAATCCAACAGTGACCAGTCTCTGGAGACGGAGAACACTATTATGTGATTATGCACGGTATTCACATATGATCATGACAAAAGCGCACGATTAAAGAGAATGTAGGAGCGCTTGACCAAGTTTTTAAAATACATGTGAAGGATGCGTTTCAGCATATAGAACATATACGGCACCATTCAATTTAGCAGAAGAGTGAAAGTGCACTACAGTACTGATGGAGAAAATCATTGTCAACAGCACGATATGACAGCTGCTGTTGACAGTTTGCATTTGATTTTTATTTTATCTGTATTTTCTTGGGCAATATCGAAAATATATCTAATCTTACCGCATTGTCAGGATCCCCCTGAAAGAACTTGAGGTCCGAGTCATCCAAGTACTGCCTGCAGTCTGGACATTTGGGAGGAGGAGTCTGGAAAAGACTTGGAAGGTCATTTTCTTTCAGATGCTGAAGGAAAATGCAAGTAGCAGAACTTGACTAGATCGAGCCACACCAGAACAAGACTGTACCTTTGCAGCAGTGACTGGCGTATTCTTTACTTCACTTATAGCTTTTTCAGGAACACTGCAAAGAACATTGTAAAACACATTTGTCCAATTTAGTTACAGCTCCAACTTGAGCAACATTTGTCAAATTTAACATCACACATTGACACGAGTAAAACCTACCTTTCGTCAGAATGAACTTTCAGACGCTTCTCTTCCCTGGACTACAAGAAATATCAACGTTAGGATGTGTTGTTTGGGGCAACTCAGGCTTCTATTAAATGCTGCATGGGACCACTTACCTCTTTGACATCTTCCTCCTCTTTCTTGGCTTCTTTTTCTCCATTCTGCTCAGTTTGCCCATTCTGTTCATTTTGCCCATTCTGTTCATTCGAGTCTTCTCCATTTACCTCATCCGACTTCCTCTTTTGTCTGTATAAAAGAATCACAGCTACAGGTACCGCAAGACAAATCAAACCATCCAATCCAATCCAGTGGAAAGGGACCATAGAGCCCCATATATCCGCCATTTGAAATGTGGTCAAGAAGACTTGAGCAGAGCAGATACTCACACTTTCGAGAACATCGACAAGATGGTGGGCTGTTTTCCACTGTTCCTGGTGACCCGCGCGCTTGCAGGTGATTCTACAATCACAGGGAGGGCCATGATTAGGTCATTCAAAAACGAAGCTATACATTTAGGTAGCTGCTGACAGTCTGAATAAGTGACAACGGTCCCTTCTTACTCTTTGAGTCAGAGTCTGTCTTGCTCTTGCGTCCATTCTTTCCTTTAGCAGCGGTGGGGGACTTCATAGGCGCCACCTCTTCCTGGGTGTCCATGGTTACCTCTGCTTCTTCCTCGTCTTTGTGGGAGCCGTTTGTCGCCAGACCATTCGTCTTCCCACTCTGCCCATTCACACCCTCGCCATGTGTGGACTGGGACAGCTCGCGTCCCAGTAGGGCCTTGACTTTGGAAAGGTAGCCCTCCTAAAATGGGGGTGGGGGGGAGATGACACAGAACAATGAGTGATGTAGAAGAACCAGTTTCTATGAGGATTTAGAGAAAATAAAGGACAACAGACCATGGAGATCTCTGAACTTTTCATCTTCTCTTTCAGGCTACTGAGCTGGTCTTGAGCATCATCATGCAGGAAGTCCTGGACCAGCTTGAGCTTTTCCTTCACACGGTCCTGAGCGGAGAGAGGGAAAAGCTTGTCAGAAACTCAACACTAAAAACAAACTGGCTGTCATTAGCACAACATATGCAAATAGAAGCTTGAATTCTGCAAGATTAAGAATGTATTGCTCAATAAGTAAATATCAATAATCCTAAAAAGTTACATCTGAAACGTTTAATGTCGGTTAATGTCGCAAATGAAAAACGACCTGGTACACAACTTACCTCATCTGAAAAGCCATCCTCCTCCTTCTCCAATACCTGCAACCTTAATATGCAACAACGAATATGTATTACATATAGATTATAGTTCAATAAAAAAAAAGAACGTAGAGTAAACCGAAGGAGCCACATATGGAAACATAAAAACACACTGCCCAACACCGCTGTTGTTATTCAGGCAGCTCAATGACAGTGAGCGAGCTGCACTCTGGACAACAACACTTCCTGAGTGGCGCCAAATCCAACACGTTGTTCTGCCCACACACGCTAAATCGCAAACAAACCCACATTAATGGATTGATAGGTGCTTAAATAATATGTGGCATCCGTCCTTAAGTTTATTAAATCGATGACGCTAACGTTAGCGGAAACTTTTAAAGCACAAGTGCGTCATTGTTTAGGGATGCAGTAACAGAAGTTACACAGCCATGAGTTCGATTAATGCAACATAAACGCAAATTAGTTAAGCATTTGGCAGCTCGCATTTTGCAACAAACTGAACGCATGCTACAGTGCATGATTAGCATCCTGCTTACTATACCTTTTCCTGACATCCTCGGGCAGAGACAATGAGGTCTTGGTTGGCATTGTGAATAACTATCTAAAAGTCCGAATAAAATGACTAAAATGCCTTAAAAATGGTAAAACAATGTTAAAAACAAATTCTGGTGACAACAGTGCGCGAGCAGAGAATGCCAAGTGGCTTCCAATGGATGCTATATGCAGTTCGGGCGCGCGGGCCGTCTTTTCGCGCGAAACCCGGGTATTTTGGAATCTACCAGTGCAGTGATGTAGGGGTGAGTCCAGCAGAGACTGCGATACATAATGTGTAATATTTGACTCCGCACTACGTCCACCATATCTTAAACATAGTATTAAGATAAACTACAATTGATTATATAGAATGTATTGCAATCTCACGTTTTATCAATGTCCCTGGAGGAATTACTAAAAAAGAACATACCCCTGTGTTTGCAACAAGTGCGCTAGTCAAGTGAATAAGCGGAAGAAATCAAATTGAACAACAAAGCACCATCGTCGTCATTGGTCAATGGCTTATAATCAACCTCTGCCTGAAGTAATTATTAATAATGGCTTACTCGTTATCTGTTCAACGTTAGTGATCAAGCACAGGAAATCCAATATATATCGTTGTCTTTTGCCTAGATGTATATGATTAATGTGTTACACTGGGACTACATAAAAAAACCTGTAGGCGTTGGGTTCTGCTGTTTGTGGGGATTCTGTGTAGGTTGTCCAATCATTAAAATACAACATATGTAGCACAAAGCCAATACAGAATTGGCCATTAGCTATTATACATTTTGCGAGTAATTTACCGTTTTTGTTAAGAATTAAACTTAAATGAACGTATACGAATCGTTAGCCATGATGAGTTACTTATGACGTTTATCTAATTTCTTTGTTTTTTTTTGTTTATATGCAGTTAACAGTATCGGCCAAAAGGTGGCACTGTTTAGTTAAAAATAGACCTTAAGGGCCCTCCTGCATATTGCTTTTCGGCCACTACGAGGTCCTACCATGGGTCCTGCATTTTTACTACAGCCCCATGTATTTGTGTAGCCTATATCATTTAGCTATTCCACACATATTTAAGAGACCTTAATCCACAAAGAAGTACCATGGAATTTCCTATCTAAAATCATAACCTATCTAAAATCAATCTTCAGAAAATAGTTTACTTGCATGTAAAAAACATTTATTTTTTGCATGCGTAGGCCTATATATGGTTTAATGTAGTGCTGAATCAATGCCCAAGTATAGCTTTCGGCACTTCAGTTCAATTTGTGTAAGAGTGTGATTTCTCTGGTACAAAGTGTTTTTATTTTTTAGCACATTTCTGGAACACATTAAAAGTGATCTCTCCGCTTTGAAGAGTTTTTGTGTACACAGCTTGGCCTGCAGGTTTGTGAGTGTGATGTCATATCCTGCAAGGCACTGGAAAGTCTTGGCAGCCATCCCAACGGCACAGCCTCCTGGGGCTTATTCGGCCAGCATTTCCCACCCAGGAATCCTGGATGTCTGACAACAACCAGCACCAACTCTCCCAAGACTACACTCTTGTCAGCCTCTCCCCTCTCCCACTCACCCCCTTAAAGCCAGAAAACCTTCCCAGGGCCTTTTTTTCCCTTCTGCATGCGCCTCCCAGCCAAATTACAAATAGCCATTCCTTTTTATACTATAAACCAGTTTCAACCTGGCCGCCCTGTACCCAACTTTCCATTACGCTACCCGGCTTCATCCTTCAAATAGATTTTTATTAGCAAAGCGAGCCGTGATTAAAGGTCACTATAGTGCACAGCAGGGTTTCTGGATTTTCGTGTTGAAACAAGTGCTTTCGTGACCTTGTCAGAGCATGTTCGGAGTAAACGCAGCGATTTTGATTACTTCTCCAATGTGGTCATAACAGGTAGACATCTCAGGACGTGCAGATTGTTCAGAGCTAAGCTCTTAATCTCAAGAACACTGCATAACTGTCAAATCATTTCAGAAGAACTCCCAACACACACACATGATTATTTCAGTATTTCATTTATTTTGTATAAAAAAAGGGAATACAATTAACACAATGTTTATGTACCTCTATTAGTGTTTAAGATTGTACCATTTTCACTCAGGCAGCGTGCTACAGGACATACAAGGCTATTGCACACAGAACATTCAGTACTACACACTTCGTACATATTTAACATGTTACATACATACACACATACTGTACACACATACACACACACTACATACATACATAATGTACATACATACATGACTTACAGAGTTATTCATATGTATATCATTTTGAAATATAGAGTTAGGCAAATGATGTGAAGACAGGCGAAGCACATGCTGGGCCCCGGGCCCCAGCAGCCATCTTTAGTGCACCTCAGGTCACACGTGTTGT
>JAOPJO010000088.1:6405629-6415870 GCA_027123675.1 Molva macrophthalma
TCTCTCTCTCTCTCTCTCTCTCTCTCTCTCTCTCTCTCTCTCTCTCTCTCTCTCTCTCTCTCTCTCTCTCGTCCAGCGACGGAACATGATTTTGAAAGCATGGCTGTTCTCCTTAGCAGTATTCTACCATACCATTGTATACTACAATGTCATTGCCATTTTAAGTGTTTATTTTACGGTTTAATTAGGTTAGGATGAGTCAGATTCTGAGAGCAGGTCTTTTCTACTGCTCAACACCGCCACCTTCATTTGATATAGACATACTTGGAATTCGTTTTTAGGGGAATTACTAGGGAGGAAAAAAGAAAGATGAAGCATGATTGTGAAATCATGATCACATGATTGTGTCTTAACTTCGGACACTTCCTTCGATACCATAGGTAAAAACTGAACACTTAATGCCAAATGATGGTGTTGCGCCAAAGCCTAAGCTCGGCGTCCTGACCTCATTAAGCTGTAATAATAAAAAAACGTTATAACTGGAAAGTCATGCTGGCACTCAACAACACAGCAAGATGATATGATTTGGATAGTTGGTGTAGCCTACTAATGGTTAAGTTTCCTCCAGGTGATCATTTGTTTTGCCTCCACCCAACGGCAGTGACGTAATCATGACGTGAATGCAAAAACGGTCCATACTGAGCAGAGGCTGATGGAAGCCTGATTGACAAATGCATCATTAAATGGTGCAAATAAATACCCATTTGTGATGTTGGTACTCGCACAGTGAAAACACGTTATTTTAAAAGGAATAAGTTAGTGTTTAGGAAATAAAATTGATCTTCACCCTTTAGGAGGCGAAGGTCCATATGAAGAAGTGTATAGAGTCAGGCCTTTGGGTGCCCAACTCCAGGACAGACGACGCTGAGGACAAAGAGGAAGATGGAACGTACGAGGAGTTGAAGTCGGAGGGGGAAGAGAAGGTGGAAGAGAAGAAGGAATGACCGACCAATAACGCTTTTATGAATTGACTGCTGTTTATGCAATTGTATTGACCTACTGCACCGCTACTTCCAACTATATGTATGGCTAGTTTGTTGCCAGAGTATTCGTACAACTGTGTAACTTCTCGAAAGATATTAAGCTCTGATTTTAAGGATTAGTCTTAGCATCCAAAACACATTGTTGTGTATTACCTGCTTGGAATCAGAATGTCGCCAACTCTGTTTCTTAAACCTTTTTTTGTTTGGACACCATTAAATATGTATTCTGTATGTTTCTCCTTATGTTCTTTTCTGTGCGCCTACTTTATATATAACTATAAATAACTACTTTATTTCCTTAAGTACAACTTTTTGGATCAGATTGAATGTGAGCGAGAAATATAGTCTGTTTGAATCGTACCGAAGTGAAAAAATATTATTGTGTTATGTCCCTGTCAGTAAACTACCAGATGTCATTCTATGCAGCATATCGTTAAGTTAAAGAACCAACGCTAATCGTTTTTAACTACATTTGTGCCCCAAGATGAACGTGTGTGTAATAGTCGAGTACACTGTCAGCTCTTTTACGTCAACAGGAAATCCGCTACGAATCGCAAGTCGAAGGGGAGCGGCTCTGGCTAATTTCTGGTTACTTACGAGAAGTCTGTCTGTCATGCATTTCGTTGGAGTCGCAGATCTGAAACTGGGATTGAAAATAATGAGAAGTAACACATTGTAGTTGAACGATTGAGTCATTTTAACAGCTAACAGAGGTTAGTCATACCAACTAACGTTACTTAAATTTATGTGAATGTGGATGTGCTATATTTCGTTATTGTGCTATATTTCGCCTATAGGTGGGTTTATTTTATTTATTTATTTTTCTAAGCGATAACGTGGCTGTTCTCCGTATGTGCTAAAATTGTTGTTTTACGTTGTTTTACGCTGTTCGCCGATAGGTAAACAACGCATTATAACCCGGAAGGCCCAAATGTGAAGCGATTCGCTGTTACAGACCATCGTTTGTGTCGCTCTGTGGCACTTTGCTGTGGCTATTCGTTGTATTTACTTCTTGGGTACTTATGCCCTTGCTCGTTTTAGCCCAACAACATATCTAATTTCACGACATACCGTGTGTTGTTGCTTCCTAGGCCACAACGATTGGCTGTCCCAACCATGTTTGGAACTAGATCTCACAGGTTCAAACGGGCCAACTCGTCTTCTGGACAGTGCGAGCCACCAAAAAGTCTGGGTATACACATTTATCTCTTATGGACGAAGGAAGGAGATCACTACCATTCTCACTCAGTGGGAAATGTCACGGCAGAGGAGCTATGCATGTCCATTGCAGAAGCTATTGGTACGAATTGTTGCTGTTGATTTTTATTGATCTTTATTGATCTCATATATACTTTTGTTTCAAAGTGGATTTATCTTGTTGAAAGAGCTTGTATGTGACCTAAATGTTTCCAATACAGGCATCACCCCTCTGTGTTCTGTATTGTTTGCTCTGTACGATCCTCTTGCCTGTTGCTGGTACAGTCCCAATCACGTTTTTACTCCAGAGAAGACATCGCTAGTGCTTCACTATCGTATGAGGTAAGTCGATTTATTTGAATGCTTTCTATAATGGGTATCTACTTAGGCTAACATGGAAATAAAAAAATAAAAAATATGTATTCATTTATTTGTACCCCCTAAATTCAGGTTTTACTTTCGGAATTGGCACGGGCTAAATGAATCGGAGACAATGGTCTCACGGTATGCCCCGCGCTCTGGGACAGAGCCGGGGCTTTCTCCTCTGCTTGAGCAGACCTCTTTGGAATACTTATTTTCACAGGTTTGTTTATGTACCGTGTGTGTGCGCGAGGTTGCATATTGTTTACTATCATGTCAATGTATCTTTTTGACTAACTGTTACCTCCTCAGGCCAAATACGATTTTGTGAATGATGTGGTGCCGATGGAGGAAGCGGAGACTGGCGAGGCACTAAATCAACTCCAAAATGAGAGCCTGGGGATGGCGGTGCTTCATCTCTCCCATGAAGCGGCCCGTAGAGAGTGTACCATAACAGAAGTCTCTGACAAAATCAGGTAACAGGGGTTTGGACAGATGAGGGCTGACAGTATTTTGCATCTAATCAAAAAACCCACTGATATATTTCTCTTCTTTCAGCTTTCTGGACTGCATCCCTAAGTCCTTTTCTAAACACATCGCCCGGAACAACATATTGACTAGGGTGAGGATCAATCGGGTGTTTGCAAACTTTGTGAGGAACTTCCAGAGGCAGACGGCGGACATTGGGAGGCTGGGGTCCCAGGAGGTCATGTACAAGTACATCTACACACTCGAGCACCTTGCCTCGAACTTCGCTACCGAGACCTTCTCTGTGTCCCACATGGCGTTGAAGCAGGAGAATGATGGCAGCGGTTCTAATCTCCACTCCTCTTATGCCTATGGAAACTCAAGGAGCAACATCGATGCCCTGCTAGCGCACGAAGTATTGGTATCTGGCACCAAGGGAATACTGTGGAGAAAATCGTTTGGGCAAAAGGTAAATGTCGCCGTGACGATGGCATACCTGTCATGCCATTTGCCATCGCCTCATGTTGTTATTTTTCTCTAGGTATGAAGTAATAGTCTCTCGACCTTCTCTCTCCTCCCTCACCCACCAGGCTCGAGAAAACAGTTACTTCAGAAAGGATTACATAAAAAAGAAAGCAAAACAGCAGATCAGCCAGCCGAACGACGACACGGACAAGGAATGGCACCGCTTCTGCGACTTCCCAGAAATATCCCACATCACCATCAGTGGAGAGACTGTGTGCATTAGCACTCAGAATAACCACTCTATGGTGAGATGACTTGCTTTTCCAGCTGCATGTTATAATCGATAATGCATTTGTTACACAAACTGTTTGTTTGCTTGATTGTGATCCATTAGGGTTAAATGATACACCACTTCTACACCCTTTTGAATATTGAATCGTGCCGGATTGTTCGTCATCTGCAGATGAGTGCACACTTAAGAGGAGGAAAGGGATTGTGATGTTTGTTTGTGTGTCTGCGCACATGTAGGAAGTTCACATGAACTCCACCCTGGAGGCTCGTTCCTTCGTCTCCCTCCTTGACGGGTACTTCCGGCTGACTGCAGATGCGCACCACTATCTCTGTCATGAGGTGGCTCCACCAAGGATTGTTATGAGTGCAGCAAATGGGCTGCATGGACCAATGCAGTGAGTCTATTTCTCTTTCATTATTAGGGCTGGGTATCGGCACTCATTTCCCAAATCGATTTTATTCAGATTGACAAAGTTTTGATTTGGGATGGGATTAGATTCCCATTCGATTCAAATTAATTTGGGGATATTTCAGCTACAATACCAACTGATTAGATACAAAGAGCATCACCACTTACCTGGTTGATGCCTCTCTTGCTTCTTTAGACTTCCATCACGTTTAAATATACACACACTGATGTCAACTGTCCATCGTCCGATTTTCAGGGAGGAATTTGCACTGTTGAGACTCAAGAAGGAGGCGATGGAGGAAGGCGTGTTCCTTCTTCGTTGGAGTGCCCTCGACTACCACCGCATCTTACTGGCTGTAATGAACTCAGGGGTGGTAAGTTTAGACCCAAGGGAAACTATGTCCATAAATACAGAACACTGTTGTTCTGGATACCAATGCATACGGAAGGTTCAGGTTTTTAAATGTATGCTTAAAACCCATTTAGGATGGATCAGTCCACAGGCAGTTCAGAATCATGCAGCGGGGCTCAAAGTACTGCCTCGAGAGCTGGGACCAGGAATTCTCCAGTGTGAAGGAGCTCATCGATGGTCTCAAGAGCTTGGTGCTCAAGTCTGGTTCCGACAGCTTTACTCTCAAGAAATGCTGTTTACCCAGGACTGCAGGTTGAACACCTAGCAATTATGTTGTACTATGTTAAATTACTACATCATGTTTTGCCGCTTCTCTACAGCTTCAAATACAATTATTTAGAATTTGATCAAATAAATATGGCATATTTGGCCCTCTGGCCAATGGTATACAACATGAACTAAAATGGATGCCATCTTTGGACCTTGTGCATTTTCACTTTGCTGCTACCCTTGTTGGTGTTTGTTTTGACTCATGCAAATGTCTCTGTCCTTATCTGATGCAGAGCTATCCAACCTGCTGGTGGTGAGAGACCAATCCACTCATCCCGCCTCTTCGAATGTACCCCATATGCGCTTTCATCAAATTAAAGAGAAAGACATTGTACAGGTGATCTCTCACACACACGCACACACATACAACCGAAGTCCTTGTTCCTTAAGCCACTGTACACACACACACGCACACGCGTGTTAATTGTATTTCATGTCCCTGAGTAGGAGCAGCATATGGGTCCTGGGACATGGACAAACATCTACTCCGGTCGTTTTCTGGTAACTGGTGACGAAAATGACGACGATGAGGAATACAACAACAACCTGGACGACCCCAAGGGGAACCGGGTGGTCCTGAAGATTCTAGATCAATGCCATAAGGACATGTCTTTTGTAAGGAATTGTTGGAAACCTCACACAACTAACGATGATCCTAGTATTCTTCAATAACATTCCAGAGTTCATTTTACTGATTGACTGATTTTATGGACTAAATATAATGTGACCTTTACGAAGGATGTGTGTGTGTGTGTATAGTATACACATGGGTTTGTCTCAACCTTTCTTCCTTCTTCTTTCTCGCCAACAGGCATTCTTTGATACAGCCAGTCTAATGAGCCAGGTGTGTCACAGTCACCTGGTGTTTGTGCATGGCGTGTGTGTGGGATCTGAAAGTAAGGGCAACCTCCTCATACACTAACTTTGACTTCCCTCTTTATTGGTTCCCGATTTAAATGTTTTGATTACATGACGTGCTTTATTGATTTGTATACTTCCTCATAATGAACCCCAAACACAACAACACATTTTAACCAATTGAATTAAGTGATAGATTTTGGTTGTTGATTGGCCTCACTTTGGATTTCTTTTCACAGTCATAATGGTAGAAGAGTTTGTGGAGTTTGGGCCCTTGGATGTTTTTCTGCGGAAGGAGAGAGCTTCGGTGTCGCCTCAGTGGAAATTCATTGCTGCAATACAGCTTGCCGGTGCCCTCAGTTATCTTGTGAGTTTATCCCTTTGACAATCATATACATTTATATATCACCGAAAGTACCATATCTGTAGGCTAGTCTCTTTATCTTCAGATATTCTGCTTTTTAAATGGATACAAAGATTTTACAACATGATTCTCATGATGATCGGAAATTCATTATTTACGTGTTAAAGCTCGAGTAGGCAATTTATTTTAGATGCATTTTTTGTCGTATTTGTTGATATTCTCTTTACATACAGACAGCAATGTATAAATCAAATGTTCTGCCAAAAAACAAAGTCTAACAAAAGCTATTTACGGATGTCGCAGGCCTGTTAAAGGCCTGTTGATTGGTGATTACCTATCTGTCTACCTACCTACATGCGTGCACTCTGAACGTGCCCTCATTGCTCATGACCAGAGTCTTCAACAAGGCAAGGCTGACCTCTGGCTAAAGCTAGTCCTGTGTTTTTGGGGAGAGGCTTTGGAGGGATGGGATTTTATTTGGTTGGAAACTTTCAAAATCTAGCTTACTCTGGCTGGTTTCTCCTACCCCAGCTTTAACAGTTCCACTTCAATCATACCTAGTTGCTTTAAGGTTGTCTACAATAAGGATATAAGCAAAGTAGAAGTTATAAATCATATTTAATTGTTATAATTCAATATAGTTTAGTAATTCCATTACTGACTATACAGAAGAAAAAAAGACACAATTTAAAAAAACCAAACAGTTGGGCTTGAGTTGACCTGTTGATTCGACTATTTCAGGAGACTAAGAAGCTGGTTCATGGCAATGTCTGTGCCAAGAACATCCTTGTGGCCCGTCGTGGTCTGGAGCACCAAACTACTCCATTTGTCAAACTGAGCGACCCAGGCATCGCCTTAAATGTCCTCTCCCGGGAAGGTAGGCCTCAAATGCATACCACATCAAGTCAATTGCAATTAATGCACAGGAAACGGCACACAGATCACATCTCCCCTGTTCAATTCCTGAGACGCAGCAGCAGCAATGACGCTGTCGGAAATTGATGATTGATTTGGAAAATGAAATCTTGCAGAGTGCTTGCTAAATTTTGTTTCGCGCTCTTCACAGAAAGCAGACAAAATTGGCATTCATAACATTTGTTCTAAATGTAGTCTTGACAGTACCATTAACATGCAGACAGGATAGCAAGGAAACCAAGTGGATAAAGTAAAGTGTTTTTATTTTTATCTTGACGTTGTCAAGTGCTTTTCACATGAAGCAATAATTCGAGTCAGTTTCCAAAGGAAGCCAAATTGCAAAGATTTCATCCGAGTTTGCATGGCACTTTAATAACACTCTATTCAATCCAGAACGCCTCGAACGTATCCCGTGGATCGCCCCGGAGTGCGTTCAGAGCGGAGCACCTATCGGGAACACGGCCGACCAGTGGAGTTTTGGTGTCACGCTGCTGGAGATCTGCAACAACGGCGATGTGCCCATGAGTGGCTTCTCATTGGTGGAGGTGAGGCACTCCCATTGTCCCTGACTACCACAAACCAGCGCAATATCACCTTCTCCTTCTGAGCCTCATATAAGCCCAAAGCCCACAGCCGTGTCAGGATATGCAAAATAAGTTTTTTCTTTTTTTTAATTTCATGTCCGAAATAGACCTCGGTTTGTCCTTTACAAACCGAGCAACGAATAAAGCCCAGCTAAATTTGTGCTCTGTGTGCTTAGCTCGGTTAAAACAATATGATTATATTAATTTATTGGCGCTATTCACGCTAAGAATATTAGGGATGGGGGGACAAAATCTGTTCATGGAAGTATTGGGATTCTTTGCTTCTACAATACAAGTACAATACAATACTACGATACAATACAAGTTTGCTTCTGTAGGACGGCACAAAAAATGGTGCCGGACCTGGATAACCCGAAACCCAACTTTATACCACACAAAATGTGGCAACCACACAACAAAAATTGTAATATGATTTTGCAATATTAACAGAATAGCAATTTTTACAGAATCAAAATACATATCGTCTCTGCACCCAAAATTCGTTGAAGAAAGTATACTTGGGTCCCGATTCCCTTCCCTAACAAATACGAATTGAAATTCCCACTCCGTGCGCTTTGGGCTTCATACGTGACGTGTCCCCGATCTCCCTGTCCCCTCCAACAGAAAGAGAATTTCTACCAGCAGAAGGAGCGCTTGGTCACGCCGCAGTCCCCAGAGCTGGCCAGCTTCATCAGCATGTGTCTGACCTACGAGCCCGTCGAGAGGCCCTCTTTCCGCACGGTGCTCAGGGAGCTCTCCAATAGCCCAAGTATGATGCTCTGGGTTAATAATGCGCTGTTTGCTTTTTCCGATTTTGTGGTCCGATACTTGTGAATGCCTTGTATTCAGAAATACATTGTATTTGTATCTGCGTGCAGATCCAAATACAATGTATTTGCGCACAGATCTAGATTTCTCCCCCAGTGGCACTTTCTCCATCTTGGACCGAAGCGTTTTCCACAAGCGCTACCTAAGGAGGATGCGGGATTTGGGAGAGGTAATTTCAGTAGCGAATTGGTGTTACAATGTTCTTGTCAATGAGGTCCTCCTTGTATCCGAAAAAGCCCATCACCCACCTGACCCTTGACCTGTCCACAGGGTCACTTTGGAAAGGTCACATTGTGCATGTACGATCCCAACAATGATGGCACTGGAGAACCTGTGGCGGTGAAGGCATTGAAGCACGATGGAGGCGGAAATCAGCATGAATGCTGGTTGAAGGAGATCGACATCCTAAAGTCACTCTACCACGCTAACATTGTGAAGTACAAAGGTTGTTGTACTGAGCTAGGTGAGTACATTACATTACATTTATTTAGCTGACGCTTTGGTCGAAAGCGGCTTGCAATAAGTGCGTTCAACAATGAAGGTACAACCCAATAACTGCAAGAGTCATGCGAGTATTTTACATTAATCAAATAAGCCAACAGTTTTAAGTGCTACAATATAGAAACAAGAGAAAGATACGTTTTTTAAAAAAAAATGTTAACCTCTACCAATACTATTATATTATGGCTAAAGTGTCTGGGCAGTGCTGGTCCTCTACAATGGATAGATAAAAAATATATATACATATAATACATGTATGACATACTAATGTGTTTGAATGCTTGAAAGAAGAACAATTATTCAAATAAACCACATTGCCGTTTTTTATTTTTAGTGAGCTATAAATATACATGTTTGGTTGATTGGCAGGTGGGAAGGTTGTGCAGCTGATCATGGAGTTTCTACCACTGGGGAGCCTGAAAGAATACATCGTCGGGTGTAAGCTAGGCGTGTCACAGTGTCTCCTTTTCGCCGGGCAGATCTGCCAGGTAAGCAAAGCTTCGGTTTTAGGCTCCTATCCACTAGGCGACAAACCCCCTGATAATGAGTATGCCGACTCAGTCGTGGAAAGGGGGCCGGGGGGGGCGGTGATCGGGGGCTGAAGTCGGCTCTGATTGCCGTGTAGTGTGGGGGGTCTCAAGACATGCGATTATATCACCCCCCCGTAGAGTCGGGAGGACAATGATTTTTTTCAAACCGGTTTAATATCATCGGGCCCGTCTCGCGTAGTGGGCGGGGGGGGGGGGGAGGGGGGACTCTGCCATTACGGTGGCAGCAGCCCATGGGGAGAAACCAACGGCCCGTTCCTTGTAACAGAGGACTCGGATATCGGGATTTAAAAGACATAAACCAATGAAGGATTTTCATCCTTCAGGGGTTGCCAATGATAATCTGTGATTCTTAAAAGATGGATTTTTATCAAAGGGGATGGAATACCTGCACTCAAAACGCTACATCCACCGGGATCTGGCTGCTCGCAATGTTCTGGTTGAAAACGACAACTTGGTGAAGATCGGAGACTTCGGCCTGACCAAGCATATCCCTGAGGAAGTGGCGTACTACCGCGTCCGGGAGGTTGGAGACAGCCCTGTCTTTTGGTGCGTCGATGGACCATTGAAGCTAAGCGTTTCCTTGTTCCTAGTTCCCAGTTCCTGAATGTACCCACCTTTTTTTTACTGTACGTGTTCATACAGGTACGCCGTTGAGTGTCTCAAGGAGAGCAAGTTCTCCTTCTCTTCGGATGTTTGGTCATTTGGTGGTAACAATTAATTAAGCTAATGAAGCATTAACACCTAATTAGCAGGTGACCTGGTAACCCTATCAGTCAATCAGAGGT
>JAOPJO010000088.1:6444271-6461854 GCA_027123675.1 Molva macrophthalma
ATATGGAATGCAGGAGTGTAGTGGCCAGTGTTTGACCTGTAGGCAGCTTTGAATAAGATGCCTAAACCCTGTCTGCGCCTTAATGGCATGCATCTGAATTCACTGTTGTTTGTTATCTATAATATTGGATCTCCTCGTCCATGGTAGGCTGTTTTCACCGACCTAGAGATCCTTGCCGCATTGTTCGCTGCTGCCATTCATGATGTGGACCATCCGGGTGTGTCAAACCAATTCCTCATCAATACAAGTGAGTAAAAGATTAATTGATTTGAGGTGAGTGCATCTCACCATTTTATAAAAAACAAGGGGGTCATTTGCCAACTAGAAATTAGAAAAAACTAGAAAAAAGTCAGGTGAATTTAAGCTTCTAATCTAATCTTCTAAGCTTCTATCCATCACTATTGGTGATGGAATGAGAAGGAAGCTGTTTGCTTTGTAACAACCCCTATGTGTGATGCTTCCTCCCATAGACTCAGAGCTAGCCCTGATGTACAACGATGAGTCTGTGCTGGAGAACCATCACCTGGCTGTGGGATTCAAGCTGCTCCACGAGGAGAACTGTGACATCTTTCAAAACCTGAGCAAGAGGCAGAGACAAAGTCTCAGAAAACTGGTCATTGATATGGTGAGTTCTACACACAAGTTCATAGTCCGTCCTTCTGTCCTTCTGTCCTTCTGTCCTTCCTTTCCTCCTTCCTTCCTTCCGTCCGTCCTTCCTTCCTTCCTTCCTTCCTTCCTTCCTTCCTTCACACCTTCCCTTCTTCCTTCCTTTCTTTCCCCCTTCCTTCATTCCATCCTTCCTTCCTTACTTAATTTTTAATTTCTTCCTAACTTTCTTCCATCCTTCTTTCCATCCTTCCTACCTTCCTTCCTTTTGCCTTTCTTCCTTACTTTCTTCCTTCCTTCTTTCCTTCCTTCCTTATTTCCTAATTTCCTTCCTTCCTTCTTCTTTCCATCCATCCTTCCATATGTGCCTCAATCCTGTCTCTCTTATTTGTTCCATCATTAGAAGTTAACTCAAACATTTATTTTCCAGGTTTTGGCAACAGACATGTCCAAACACATGAGTTTGCTGGCAGACCTGAAAACAATGGTGGAGACCAAGAAAGTGACAAGTTCTGGGGTGTTGCTGCTGGACCATTACACAGACCGGATACAGGTGAGATGAGACCCTCCACCTTCACATTTGCAATGAAGCATGTTTTTTTGCATATCGTAAATATCGGGAAGAGAATGTAGACAGTAGTGGTTATGGGAAGTTCTGCTACTTCAGTAATTACAAACTCTCAACGTAGATGCAAGAAAAGATCTGTTTATTTTTGCAGCATGTGGGACTGCCAACATGCTTCTACACAGATTCAGTATAAGTCTTACATAATTGTGTCTGCTGCGTTTTAATATCGTTGGATGATCAGATGCTAAATATGTCCTGCAAATGTTGTAGGACATATTTTTAGGAAAGGTTGTAATAAATGTTAACATAAACAATAATATTAATAATTCATGTATTTGAAGTGCTTTTCATGGTACACAAAGACAAATACATTTAAGACAAAATATAGACCAAATACATTTTAAATAGAGGTATGTTACAATCATTTACATACAAAGGTATCTGTGAAAGGAGGTCCGCATTAGAAATTTTCTGTTCTACATGGGTCTACTATATTCGCAACAATATCTGTGTCAAATCTCTCGGAAGTCATCTAATGTGATCAACCAGAAATGTGACAACCTGGGGGGGTTTTCTGCAGGTGCTGAGGAATATGGTGCACTGTGCGGACCTGAGCAATCCTACCAAGCCTCTGGCTGTGTACAGACAATGGACGGAGAGAATAATGGAAGAGTTCTTCAGACAGGGAGACAAGGAAAGAGAGCGAGGGATGGAGATCAGTCCCATGTGTGATAAACACACTGCATCGGTGGAAAAGAGCCAGGTAACTGCCAGTCACATACAAAGATATGTCAGCTACAATCATGTTTAATCATATACAAATCAGATCCTCAAATGGGGTCACATGATCTGGATTTTTGGTTTATTGTTACTAATTTGTTATATGGTATAATTGTTTTATGAATTATTTAAAGAGCCGCTACTGTACGTTCACGTCAAACATTTGTGAAATCACAAGTGGTTATGCCCCCCATATGTAATCTTATGACATCGTGGTAATGTCCATCTAGCTGTATGATGGGTGGGAGTTCATCTATCCTTCATCCATCTGGGTGAAAGAAAACCAGCTGTGATGTCAAAAACTGATATGTTCTGAAATGATGTTACTTTTAAAATATATTATTTCAGTCAATGATCGAACAGAGATAATCTCTGTTTAAAGTCTTACATTATTGGTCCTTCTGATCTCGGCATGACCAATACCTCCCTTATATATTGTGAGACTCCCTGATTGTTTCAAATACACCTAATACACACTTATTTCAAGAAACCAATCTAGAAAAAAACAAAAACGCTGCTTGGAAAAAATCGGATACATTTTTATAACCTCAAATTATTATTCCTCTCAAAGTTGTACAAAATGCCAAACTCCTATCTGCACCTGCCAAAAAGACTGGTGGTTTTGGGTATTCTAACACCCAGGCAGAAGTCCCCCGTCTCACCAACAGCTAGTATCTTACATCCGTCTGATGCCCTTTTCCATGCTGCAGGTGGGCTTCATCGACTACATCGTCCACCCGTTGTGGGAGACGTGGGGGGACCTGGTGCACCCCGATGCCCAGGACATCCTGGACACTCTGGAGGACAACCGGGACTGGTACCAGAGTACCATCCCCCAAAGCCCCTCCCCACCTCCCGTGTGCCAGGACAAGGACCTGAACACCTGCATCGATAAGTTCCAGTTTGAACTGACCCTGGAGGACGACCCCCAGAGTGAACAGAGGGAGTCAGAGGACGGCGGGCAGCCCACCCCCAACCACGTTACGCAGGACTGTGGGCGGCCTCCGGACGAGGGGAGAAACCAGGAAGCGGCACCAGAAGGAATTGCAGAAGAGGAAGAGGAGGAGGAGGAGGAGGAGGAGGAGAATGAGGATATTATAGAGGAGGAGACGGAGGTGGCGATGGAGGAGGAGGAGGAACAAGGAGACAATGAACGGAAAGCCCACCTGGAAGTGACCTGCCAGAAGGAAAGCCTTTTAGACACAAGCCCTGTAGAGGAAGAGGAGGATGAGGAGGACTCGTCCTCGCCGGCGGAGGATACATGACTTCTCCTGCTGTGTTTCCCTCCTCACTTGCACACACGCTATTATTGCTCCTTCGTTCAGCGGGGCAAACCAAGAACAAATAAGACTGCATTGACAATACAGACCTTTAAATCTATTTTTCAAAAAGGGAATTAATTATTATTGCTTAAAGAAACGTTAGTTACACAGCAACTGTAGATTATGAGTGGTGACAAGTCCTTCCTGTTAATTTCGATAGGAACATCGGAACGTGGTGAGTAAAGTTGAGCATTAACGATGGGGACGCGGAAGACATTGTAGCACTCTGGAAGAGCCATGCACATTTATAAACACACATGAACTCACCAATAAAACACATGCTAGGTCGCTGTGAAATTCCAATAACCGTATACACGAGAAGTACCGTGAACATTTGTACACTTCAACATCCACATATACAGTATGTACACAAGATACACACACACATTGCAACACATTTGCCATGTAGACACCCACAACCGCACACACCCAAAGCAACACAACATGTGTATGCACAACCATACAGTTACCAATAACACACCTGAGCGTGTGTTTGTATGTGTGCATATACAGCAAGTGAAGGACAAGGATAAATAACAAATCTCTTTGGAAAAAGCCATCTCTTATTGGAATTATTAAACAGTGTCAGTCAGTATTAGAAATCCATGTTTGCCATACGAAACTCAGAAAAGCTACACATCCAGGTGACAATTTTTTCCATTTCTGTCGGAAAGAAAAATATAAATATCCACAGAATTGGAGGAGGAGAAGAGAGGAAGCTAAGGAAAGGAAGATGCTGCGACACGGGGGGGCCCTACGTCCCGTACCCCCCCCCTTTTCCCTTTATGAGGAGTGCTACTGGTGCAAGATGGCTCTGTGCCTTTCTGAAACACCAGCTTCCTGAATGGAGCTGTCGTGAAGCAATGCATTGTGGGACAGGAGTGTCTGCATTTCTTATCTTTTTTTTGTTGGTTGTCTCTAGTTAAGGATTTAACTGTTCATGGTGTTGTTGTGGTGTGTCTGTCACACTTGGAGTTTCTGTGGTGATATTTAGTTTTTAGTTTTTTTGGGCTGTAGGTCTTCCTTTGCTGCTCTCCTGGTAATATAATAACTTAGATACAGACCAATCACACACACTCATTTTGAGTACATCTTTTCTTATTGATTTTCTTTACTTTCTGAGAATAAGCCATGAGATGATTTGACACCTATGTTTTGCCTATTTTTTATTTACCACAGTTGCTATGTACGTATGTTGCTACTAAATGTCTATGGAATCGTTTAATTTAGCAGATCCCCATGCACCATCTAGCATTCACTTTGCTCACTTTGTTTGCTAATGTCTAGTCATAAATCACCAAACCAAAGGATTGGCATGGGAGAAGGGGATGCAGTGATTTCAAAGAATATGGACGTTAGAGGAATCAGTTATAAATGTTCAGGGAGAGAAGCGTTGACCTAATGAGGGTTGTCTCTAATCATGTTTTTCATGTTTATAGCTTTTTTGCCTTAATGTATGATTGCAGGACACAATACCTGCCCGTATTTCGATTTATATGATATCAAAATGAATATAATAGTATATTTATATCATCATGATGGTATAGTCTTCGGTGAGTTTTAGTTTGTCTTTAAAATGTTGGCAGTGTTTATGTTTAGACCAACAAAGCAGCCAATCAGTTGTTGTTTTGTTGCATTGCAGTGGTCACAACGAATGTGTTGTTTGAATCAGGAAGTTGCAATGACTTTACTTTATAGCTAGCTAAAGACATGCAAGTAAATGAGCAGATTCCATGAAGACTACATTGGCTTGAGGCATTTTTTTGTTTCAATAGAAATACACACCAGGCTGTGCAATCTGATGAGCGAGTGAATGAGTGAAGAGTAAACAGTGTTATAGGTCTAAATATTGTCATGGGTCATTCACTGGCATCACCTATATCCTGATGAATGGTGTTAAGGGATTTCAACAGCACATGCCTCACAAGGTCACGGTTTGTTTGTGACTTCTTCACAGGGTAAAAAAAACACAACTAAAAATTAAATAGAAGACAATTATAAAGTCAAGAGGTAGTTTCTGCTGGTCAGTAACTGTGCTTATCTTGAGACACTTTTGCATGGTGCAACAGAAGTTTGCGTGCATGACCTGCACTGTCACAAGACGGAGTGGAGGCCACCACACAGGACTTCATCTGGTCCAATGGGAACCCAATATTACTATCACGTCTTTCTTTTTTAAACCACATGATTCCCATATGGGTTGGCCTTTTTCTTTGAAGATGTTTCCTGTTTGTTTTTGGGCTTGGTTTTATTTCATAAGCTATGAAACGTTAATATTTAATTGCCATAAAAACACGATACTGTAGCAAATGTTTCTTATTATGAAATTATTCAATTGATTAATTGCTGCCATTCTTTTTAAATGAAGTAAAGGAAACCATGGGATATATATCCTGTATGTTTTCTTTTGAACAGTCTGTGTACAGTTTATTTTTGTATTGTTCTGGTGGATGGTCTAGAATTTGAAATCACCTAATGATTGCTGATAATGCTATAAGCATTATCAGCAATGTACATACTGTAATATTGCATTGTAAATTATCAATTTAGTCAATCCATGAAGGAGGGCAAATAATCACATGTATGTTTGTTGAAATTAACCACTGAAGCACTTCAGGACACAATCCCGCCATCTTCTCCTTCTTGTTCTGTTTCATTTACGTTAACGTGCGCAATCTCCTACTGTCACATTCTAAACGTGCACATTCATCAGTAGTTAGCTTAAGCGGCACTTTATTTTTGGTAGGTTCTGGGCGATGCTTTTAGGTGGAGCACAAACTGTGCTGGAATTCTGGTATTAACTGAATAATATGTTGATTACATTCCACCAAGTCAAGTCCCAACCATTCATTGTGCAGTAGAGGCATAACTGACCTCAGTAGTCATGCTATAATAATAATTATAATAATAATACTCCTTGTGAATGAGTTTTGACTTATTGGTCAAATATATGTGAATTAAGTTTAAAAAAGGGATGTGACTCATTTATTGAAAGTAAGTAATAAGTGGTGTGTTCTTTGATGACTTGGCCATTTCTAGAATGATCTCCACCCCTTCTTCTTAGTAACTTGTCTTAGCCTAATAAGCCTGAATGTCAGTCTCATGGTGTCCTACCTAGCCGGTTCCCTTTGGGATTGCTATCAGGTTACTTTGTCAAAAACTGACTCCCTCTGAGAATAATTCTCTGGGCTTTAATCATGTGTTTGTTCACAACTTTTAAAAAGATTAAACAACTGAAAAAAAACCACCATGAAATGATTGTAATATTTGTAAATGATCTTGCTGTAATGTGTAAAATGTGTCTAAGTTATTTTTATTATATTATTTTTATGAAAGGTTTTCCTTTTGACAGAGGCTGATGTGTCATTTTGTGAATAAATGCATTTAATAAGCAAACATCTATATATAAAACAATATCATATATATCAGTATATTTTTCTTTTATTTCACTGTTCGGTACTGTAAAGTGTGTTGAAAATACAAATAAAGGACGATTTTTGTATTAAATGTAATATGTGTAATATTTTAGCAGTTAGGGAAGATTCAAGATGCCTCTCATCCCCTCATGTTGACTTGTCGACTTTTTGCGCAATGTCACAGCACTGAGATATTTAATTTATAAAATCATTGTACAGATGCCCACTTCTAGCTGTTAATACTCACACATTTAAAATACAAAATATAGTACAGTACAGCAAATACATATCCAGCTTTCAAAAGTGTATCATTTGAAGCCAGTGAAAGATAAGACCTACATATTATAATACAAATACACGACATGGACGTATCTCCCAGGATGCTCTATTTGAGACGCCTGCGCTTTCCACCAATCATTTAGTGTGGAATAATTGTACTGTCCAATCAGAAGAAACCACCGCTCGCGAGGGTCCGCACATGCGCAATTCAGTAACGAAACAAGGAAAGGTAATGAATGATAATCCATTTGTTCGTTTCACTAGAAATAATCTATATTCTATTGATAAACAATTCATTTATGGTCATTATTCCAATGTAAGACATAAAGTTAATAGTCAACGATATACAATTTAAACTACAGGCGTTGAAGAGTCGCCGTTTTCCTTCAGTTGTACTTCCTTGCTACCATCACGCTCTAGTCGCGTTCCTTTTTGCTACAGTAATAATCGGGGGATGCAATGTATTTTATGTTGTTTAAACAATTAGAAAGTATAGCATGTCCGTCCGCATAATCCACATAATGATTTAAGTAGTCAGTAGTTTAATTAGACTTGTCGGTGTAGTTTAATGCTCTGTTGTCAAAAGTTAAGCACCTCATTGTTTGCCACCACTACACGGATAACATTTTCTCCTCGTCCCACCCCTATATTTAATTGATGATGTGGACATGCTATACTTTATGATATCCCAGTTCCCACGATGTACTATAATGTGTTCGTCCTGTTTAGTTCAATCTAATGTTGTTAAACCCCTTCTGCTTTGCCTAGAGCGTCGCTATGGCCTATTCGTACCTGCTTTTTATGTTTCTGGGGGCGGTCACAGCGGTGGAGGTGCTGCGGCCGCGCGGAGTTCCTCTGTCAAGTGAGAATGATCTATTCACTCTTTAATCATTTAGTATTTCATCTGCATTAAACTGCCCATGTATCACACCTTGTCTTTTGCTGATCCACAGAGAGACAGTTCTATGAAGAGAATCGACCATTCACTTGTTTAGACGGCTCGGGGACCATACCGTTTGATAGAGTCAATGATGATTACTGTGACTGCAAGGATGGCTCTGATGAACCGGGTGTGTATGGCTCACGTATTGTCAAGAAAATTGGCGATAACAATGAATCAAATTCGTTGTCTGCAGGAATAACACATTTGGTTCTTTCAGGCACTGCTGCTTGTCCCAATGGCAGTTTCCATTGTACAAACGCGGGTTTCCGCCCAGGTTTCATTCCATCCTCGCGAATCAATGACGGCATTTGTGGTAAGAAATGCACCCCCCCCCCTCCCCCAATACTGTTCAGACTAATTGTGTGTCTATTGTCAATTTAAAGCCTACATTTTTTTAAATGTGTGCTTCCCTCACAGATTGCTGTGACACAACGGATGAGTATAACAGCGGTGCTACATGTCAAAACACCTGCAGGTAAACCACACAAAGCTTTTCCTCAACAAGTGGTTCCGTCAAATCTTGTTGTTTATGTCCATTTATTTCAATTTTTTAAGGCAAGGCTGTGTAAGGCCACCGTATGAGTTGCAGTTTGATTATGCGCTTCCTGTGTGGTTCTCAGGGAACTCGGCCGTAAGGAAAGGGAAAGCCTGCAGATGCTGGCAGAGGTGGCCAAGGAGGGCTTCCTGCTCAAACAGCAGCTCATACACGAGGCCAAGAGGGGCCTGGAGGAGAAGCAGGTGGGCACAGGGAAAACATCTTCTAGAAGAAGATTGGTTTAGTTTACTGAAGGTTTATAATTCAGTAGAGCTATTGCAATACATATATATTACAAATGCATCAGGAAATGCTCAAGAGTGTAACATAAATATAGTGCAGAAGTATAATTTTGTAATGAATGAATGGCTCAAAATACAGAGAGTGAAGGAAATGGATCGATTAAAATATGGGAAACCCAATTATATTACCTACGTATTATGATCCCGGCCACTCCATTTATGATGTGGAATTATGAACCATTCAATATCTTAACTAACACTAGAACCTTACAGATCTTTTACTAAGAAGATTTTTTTAATTAAATTTCTATATTTCTTGCTGGTTCGATATTTTCATATTTTAAGTGAATGTATAATGTCTTGTTTAAACAGAGCAAAGTAACTGAACTCCAGCTCAGCAAGAAGGCATCAGAAGATATGGTGGAGGCCCTGAGGCTTGTGAAGGAGACCGCAGAACAACCTGAAAAAGAAGCTAAAGATCGCCATCTAAAGGCCTGGGAAGGTACACCAACACAACATGGGTTGCATTCTTTCGCTCTTCCAGGCTATGAGAGCAATGGCTGTAAAGTCATTCATTTGAGGTTGTGTAATCCTTTGTATTCCCCATGTCTTCCTGGTTTAGAACAACAAGCCGTTGTCAGTGCAGAGAAGGACAAGACAAAAATGGCCGAGGCTTTTCTTGGACTTGATCTTAATGCCGATGGCCTGTAAGTGTTTGACCCCGTAGAATGTATTGTTAATGTAGGTGATTTTTTTTTTTAGTTCTAAAAAATATAAAATGACTCGATCATTTTAGACCAAGACAGGATTACAAATGCTTTACAAATTGCAAAAATCGCATCATTACACGTTTAAGGATAGTTCACAATATAGTTAGTTTCTATGGATAACCTCACACAAATAAATACTGTTTTTCCAATACATTTAGCCATTTGCTGTGAAAAGTTGAGTTATTGCTTATGCTACTACCACTACTACTGTGACTGGTGTATTATTTTATGTTTATTTATTCATCTTTTTGTCTGTTAGTCTTTCAGCGGTCGAGCTTCAGTCCCACACTGAGTTAGATCCCGATGCAGACGGTATTTTCACCGAAGAGGAGGCCCAGGTGAGACCTCTTCACACACGGAGCACCTCGGCTGGTTTGATTTCATACCAGCTCATCGTGGAGCCATATTGTTGTTCATTTAAAATGTAATTAAGGAAAGACTTGACCTTTTTGTGTTTCAGGGGGTGTTGGGAGGAGTGGAAACGGTGGACACTGGAGCATTTGAAACCATTTGGAGTAACATCAAAGACAAATATGTCTCTGAGGTAACAGTTGGTATTACAGAGTATGTGGTTGACAAATCATGCCCTCTGAACATGGTTCATTGTAGTGTGCATGCTGTCTGGACTCCGTAAATGGGGGAAAACTGTGTAACAGCCTATAATGGGATGTTGATCACTGTTGTGGCTGGGAAATGAACGATACTAGTTTGAATAGCTATCTTTTTTAAAGTTATCCTGATACCAAATGAGTACTTTGAGTGAGTTTATTGAACATCAATTAGGAAAGTGCTTTAGTATAACGGATGCCAGAACCTTTTTCAATATCATCTCCACAAATACTAACGACATTGACATTGTATAAATCAATTAAATATTTTAATCAACTTAAGTGGATTCAAGCCATTAAAGATGCCTTTACTTTGTCTGAGTTGTGCACTACCAATTCGACCAGTTTAAACCAACTTTGCCACAGATGGCACCATAGAACACGGTTACCTAATTTTACAGTAAAACAAATTAACCAAATTTGTTATTAAACAGTCGGGGGATTGCAGGGCAGGATGAAAATGAAAAGGCCAGACCACAGGCACGTGTGAACAGCCTTAGAGGTCCTGCTATTTCACCTGAAACCTCCGCTTGCTTCAGCCACAGACAGACATCCCCGCGCCGGAGGACCCCCAGACCCCCGAGGACACGAGGGAGCCGGCCCCCGACAACGACTCGGAGCAGTACCCCGAGGAGGACATTCCTGAGGAGTACGAGGACGAGGACCAAGACGAAGAAGACGACGATGAGGCGGATGACGAAGACGATAAAGTAGGATGCCCCGAGTTTGCGTTTTTTTTTTTTTTTTATCCGTAAAAGTGAAACTGTCTTGATTATATTTGCAGTGGCTGACCCCGATCGGTGTTTGTTTGTTTGTTTGTTCTGCAGATCCCACCCACGGTGCGGCCCACTGAAACAACAGAGGAGGACGAACAAGCGATGCCACCATATGAGCAAGGCACCCAGAGCCTCATCGACGGTGAGTGCTTGATTCAATGAATGTCTCTGGTGTATATCAGTGGCTTTTACCAACACACCCCTCCATTCCCAGAGCTGATTGCCTGAGTAGGTGCTGACACTGCAGGCAAGTGCGTTTGTTTTCCGATAGCTCAGCACTTGTTTGATGGATGGAAGTTTTTGTTCATTGTTTTGAAATACAAGGTTTATTCATCATTCGTTTTTTTAATGGTTGCGCTATTTTGTAGAACCAATCTTTTTGTTTTTGCTAAGTGCTGGGGTTATAGATATATAAAAATGCTGAAGTACATTAAGATATTGCAACTACAATGGTATTAAATATAAGTGTTTTAATAGCTAGACCTTATGGCTATTTTAATGTATAATGTCAGATGCTTTATTGAATCTGTTTCAAAACAGCTAAATGTACTCGACGAATGAAAACAACTTTCCACATTTTAACGAGAGCACTTTGGAAGCTCTAGGATACATAACTTTTAAGTGTGGGTTTAAATGCACAGCTGAATGAGTGTGTGTGTGTGGGAATACGTACATGTGCGCATACCTCAATGTAAATGGCTTTAATGGATGTTTTCTGTGATGGTGTATCATTAATCAAGTTATTCTGTATCCCAGTTGCCCAGAAAGCCAGGGATGAATTTGATGAGGCGGAAAGAGCTCTTCGTGCAGTGGATGATCAAATCAAGTGAGTCTTCCTGGATGAATATGGATAGACTTGCTTCCTATAAATAATTATCGTCCTGCGATGTATCCACAAAAATCGGCCTACTCCTCTGTTTTTGTTCAAGTCACAATAGTGTCTGCATTATTTACATCAGATTGTTTGGGGATTGGAAAATATAGAATATTTCAGTTTTGGGTGTTAAATGACACTATTCTGACTTGGTTTGATTTGTGTTTCTGCAGGGGCCTGGAGAAAGAGATCTCCCTTGATTTCGGACCTAGTTTTGAATTTGCCTACCTCTATGGCCAATGTTACGACCTAACTACTAGCGAGTAAGTTCACACTACAGACTAGTGAAATCCATGATATCAGCATATATGTCTAGTCAGAGGACACTCAGCTTTCTCCTTCATTTAAAGGTACATCTACAGATTATGTCCATTCAACCGAGTATCCCAGAAACCCAAGTTTGGGGGATCTGAAACCAACCTTGGGTAAGTAAACACTGCAGTGCCTACATCACATATTGTAATGGTTGTTTTTGCTTTTCATTCATCCCCTGCCTTTCCTTTTCAACCGTTTTTTTACTCCTTCTTCAGCTCCTGGGGATCATGGTCCGGTTCTGAGGAAAACGTCCACTCCCAGATGAAGTACGACCATGGCACCGGGTGCTGGCAGGGCCCCAACAGATCCACCACGGTACGTCCCCTCCCCCCTAACCCCCGTCTGGCTTTATTGCATAGTAGTTCCACTTAGCCCTTGTCGTCCATATTGACAGCATTGGGGACACTGTTCTCGGCCGTTAATGGCGCCCTTATCCCTTCCAGGTGAAGCTTACCTGCGGCAAGGAGACAGTGGTGATGTCCGTCTCCGAGCCCAGCCGCTGCGAGTACCTCATGGAGTTCACCACCCCCGCTGTGTGCCAGGAGCCGCCAAGCTTGGATTCAAACTCCCATGATCACATAGAGCTTTAGGCTCACTACGAGCGTAAGTTGAAGCATGTGTTCGAGGACGCAACATTGGCGAGTCATTAAGACCATTATTGGGTCCGATGTCAGGATCAGGGACAGCATTAAATAAGGAGGAAAAAAAGACAAGTAGTGCTTCACTTTGTAAAAGTGTTAAGTATATTTGGAGTTACATGATCTCTACTCCTACACTTAAAATCATTCTCGTGGGTGGGTTTTTTTTTTTCCACGCACCCAACAAAATTGACCTTATTTCGAGGAAAGATCTCTTGTGATACTAGTCCCCCAGTTGAAGAAAAGCAGAGCAGGAAGCGTGAGGTAATGGTAACTTAATTTGAGTCCTTTCACAGGAATGATTTACAATTGAATAATGCTGTTAATGGATGTCTAGTGTTCCCTTTAAAAAAAAGAATACAAACTAGCAAGGCTTTTTATGTTTTGACACATTTGTAGTTTGAAATTAAGCATTAAATTGTGTGTTTATCGTTGTTTTGTATGGTAAGGTAATACCGATAATGGATGTTTAGTAAAGATTACCTGCCACAGTGGTAGGAGTTATAGTTAAAGGGATGCTATTATGCCACCAGGTGTGAGTGTGATTAGCCATAGATGTATGCTAGATAGATCAGTCTACCAGCCAGTGGACTGTAGCAAATGTTGCTTATCTATCCATCATACTATAGGTGGACACTCCCACTTGTGATGTCACTAAAACACAGGAAAAGGCAGATTTTCAAACGGCTTGTAATGGCTAATCACACTCACACCTGGTGGCATAAAATCACCCCTTTAAGAATGTCATGCTAATATTTAATATTGTCTTAAACTATTTGTTGCATCAAATGCTTCATAGTAGATGCTATTGCTATGAAGGCCTTTAGAAAGCTACAAGATGAGCATGAATGATGACTGTAAGGTTAACGGGTTTATATGTATGCTCTCCCATTCAGGTTGCTTTTAAAGGGACCACTGGCAGCAACCTCTTCCGCAAGAAGCTGAGCAGAGATCCATGTGGGACTTCCTTTCTTTAGTTCTTCTAGAGTTTCTAGGCTGGCTATTTTGTTTTACCCCTGTGTAAAACTGTAAAAGTAATTGTCATTCCATTAAAAATAAAGTTGTTTTTAACATATTCCAAACCATTTCCAGTTTTTTGAAAAAACAAGTACGTAGTATGGATCGTTGTGCATTATGTCTTATCTTTCTCTTTTTAAAATGATTTTCTATTTAAATCTAATAAAAGAAATTAAGACTTTAAGAGAGTTCTCCTATATTCCTGTAGTCTTTTGTCATAATTTCTTACAGCAAAGTCATAAGCTGTGCAAATAATATATAAATGTTGGCAACCTATAATGATATTGAAATTGACATGGTTGATCATAGTATAAATTATAGTTTTGACAAGGAGATCCATGAAAACAGTCACTCAGATTTGTAACTTTTATTTTTTTCTGGCATGTAAAGTACAAATAATTAAACAATTCCATGAAAAAGTCTTCAAGCGTCTTCAGCTGAAATCCCAGTAATAAATATCCTAGACTAAACTGACAGGTTTATTTTTTTTCTTTCGTAAATTTTGTCATCGTTTGTTTTGGTCATGTTTGGAAGTATGAGATTTTTTGTTCTTCCACTGACATTGGTGTCAGCAGATCGGTTTTGATCGTATTTGAACCTTTTTGATTTGTTCTACCATTGCAGGAAAATGTAAGAAAACATCACTATGTTACTGTGTCCCCTCTTCTAAATAAATAGACACAAAATACAGTTGGTTGAGAAACAAAGGACCACTCAACCCCCCTCACATACCCAACCTAACACCCGGCACTCCCAAAAAACTTTCCTGCTGCTGCCTCATGGTCTGAAATTGGAGCTGTGAGCTCAGCTCTCAGCTGGTATTCCCAATGCATTTAGCCTCATATGAAACACTATCTCTTGTTTCCATTTATTCAATCGATCGCAAAGAGGATCTCGGATCTATGCTGTAGTCTTTGGGGAAAAGCAGCCCTACTTTCACTGTATAAATATAAACCAAACAGCATAGACAGGAAGGCTTCTTGAGAGGTCATCGAGTGTTGGACATTACATATGTTTCTGGCTTGTAACTGGAGTCCTGCAATAGGCTTCAGCCACGCCCTTTGATTCCCTCCTTATGTCCCTTCGGATAACAATCGGGTTATTTGAGTGATTGGAAAAAACAAGACTGTGATTAGATTAAATAATCAAAAGATTTTCATTGAACAAGACAAACAGAACACAGGCAGTAAAGGCTTAACATCTAGCACACAGCATGTATGTTTATACACTTCAATTAGTTTAATATAGCAGTGCATTCTTTGACTATGGAGAACATTTCCAAATCGTACTTCTAAAGCGTTTTTTTTTATCTAGTTGTCCCCCTTTTTAAGAAACGAAATGGTGTAACCACAATTTTGGCAAACTTAAAATCTTTTAAACTTGCAAATATAATGAAATAAACAATAAATATACACAAAACATACTTTATACGAGGCAATAATAATAATCATAATAAATAGTTTTTAAGTTAACAATAAGTTAAAACTACAAGCTTAAAGTCGCCCAAATAATACAAGTTTGTTGGCGCTATCTTGAATTTTTTCTGTTTAAATTATTTTATGTTGCAACAAAAGCTACCACAGACTTTTACAAACACAATTAAACACAGTTTGATTGAAATAAAAATAAAATTCTAACTAAGTCTAAAATCTGCATACACTTTAAGAACTGCAACTAATTAAATAATGGTATAAAAAATAACAAATTGTACCCAACCAAAGCAACCAAACAAAATCTTTGACCAATGTGTCTCCTCTATGGTAACATCAACAACACAAAAATGCTAATTTAACAAGTGAGTCTTGATATGTAAAGTAAATCGATAAATCACAGGAAAAAAAATGATATTTGAAACTGACACGGGCTAAAACGAATTATATATTAGACAGAATTCCTTTCAAGGTCTTTTATAATTGCTTTGTAAGGTCAGCCAAATATGCAGTTTCTATTAGCTTGCCTGGTCTGAGCAACAAATCGGGGCATAGGAAGGGGATTATGGACATTTAAAAATGAATCGATTAGATCAAAGCTTTCATTACTTGTTAGATGCCCTTAATAATCTGGCTTTTTTCTTCTTCTTGTATATTTGATCGTTTTTGCTCTTCTGCAAACCACTTCAGTGTGACGTTTAATTTGTTTTTTAAAAAATATATATCATTTGTTCTCAGTCAATATAAAAACAAAGCACATTGCACTTACTGTTCCATAGGAAAGGTTGTTTTTTTTGTCTTTTTTGTTTAAATGATTATTGTTGCTGTTCAAGCGGTGTCATTGGGTGGTCTCCTGCCATTAACCTGGCTTTCTACGGTTTTATATTATGTTAGTGATGAGGGTCTGTTTGGACTGTGTGTGACGGCTCCATCTTGCACTGATTTGTTTCTTGTTTGACTATAGTAGACTGGACATGGCTAGGTCAACAGCTCTAGTTAACATTGCCTATTGTCTATTTCCATTTCAAGGTCTGGCCAAATGCTCACCTCCCCTGTGCTACCTATTCTCTTGCATGGCCTGAACTTAAAATAGCTACTATTAGTCCTTTCATGTGATTAGCACTGCTCACACCACCAATAATCATTTGGATATAATAGGGAATGAAATGGTATGATTAATAATAATAATTTTGAAAAAAGTCCATGGTACATTTTTATCATGGTGTAATATTTCCAGTTTTAAGAATTAATACAAAAATTAAAAGCACACACTATCAATATTGGGGGATTGTACACTTGATATTAAATGTTTGTTTTGTCAGGAGGTGATCTGATTCATCACACAATTATTTTTGATATGCCTTTTTATTTATCTCTAAGCCTATATGAAACGTGCAAATGGGGTTTGTTGCTACTTTATATTTTATTTGATTGATATTAGTTTTGGTATATGCACAACTGTGATGCTCAAAAATATTAACATAAATAATAGAGGGTTCATATTCAATAAAGAGTTAAGTTTAGTGGAACAATTGCAGTCAGGATAATATAGTAAGTCTTAATTTTGGCCTTGGTACCGGCTTCTAATTCTTTGGCGAAAATTAAATTTACCCAATTGCGATGAATGTGAATCAATGTTTATTATGAATCTGCCTTTTTAACCTTTCTTTTTGCAAGTTGCCATTATATTTTTTCCAGCTGGGCAATGAAACTGTCTCACTGCAGCTTAGTCTGGGATTCTCAAGTCAAAGCACTTTTAGCTCACTGCACCATCGTTGTAGCAACACTGTACACAACCTAGAGATGAGAGAATTGAGTGTGAATGCACACTGTAAAGTAAAGATGTAGAAACATCTATCAGGTTTTAACCCTAACTGTTTAACTTGTATACATCAACTTTGTTTTTTGTTGCTAAGTCTCAATTGTTTTGATATGGTTGAACAGTTAAGTTTGAGATACAACTTTCCTTTGCCCCTTCCCTAACTCCCACCCATACACCGCATGCCTTTTCCCCCATCGTTCTGCAAAGATCCGAGGGTTTAAAATAAAAGCCATGCGATCGCCCCAATTTTTCCAAGCTTAAGAATCTGTAAAAATTCAGCACAAGGTCTTGTTCTTTTGTATGTATAAAAATAGATTTATCTCTAATGTAATCCTTTCAAAGAGATCGTCATCCTCTTTGGCTAACACAGCGTCATTTAGAAAAGCAAAAATGTCTTGAATATAGTTGACCTTATTTCTATTCTCATGTGCACACAACTTGGTATTTGAAGACAATACCTCTTCCCATGGTAAATCCTAAATTAGGTTTCTTAACACATAGTTCAGCATGACAGGTTGTAGTTGGCATAATGTTCCATCAGTGATACCACCATAGATCATTTCCATGCTGTTGGGTTTGGGGGGGGGGGGGCGGGAAAAATAAGGATAAAAAAAATTGTGGTAGTTCAATAAAAAAAACAAT
>JAOPJO010000088.1:6567549-6577866 GCA_027123675.1 Molva macrophthalma
GCCTCAAAACGCGTCTTTGCATTGACTTTGTATGGATTCGCGCCGCCCCTTCTTTTTTGGTGTGAACGCACCTTAAGGATTCAACATAGAAGTCAACTCTATTTCGTTATTCACCTTCCCATTGAACACTTATCAGTAGTGGTTTGTATTGGATTTACTTGGACATCACTCATAAATTAATGTTCCCTAACCGGGAATAATTCTATGATTTTGGCATTTTGCAGTAACTATTACAACGTGGAGGTCTACTTTATTTAGTCATTCACCTCCCCATTTAACAACAGTTATCAATAGTGGTTTGTATTGGATTTGCTTGGACATCTCACATAACGATGAGATCCCTAAACGGGATTCGAACACCACCAGGGAGCTGTAAGTAACTTCCAACATGTGGCCTACATCTCCCGGGATGTTGGAAAAATTAATTAGGAGCAATTCTTTCATGATTTTGACATTTTGCATTAAGTCATGCTCAGGGACACCTCGACACTCAACTAGGAGGAGCCAGGGATCGAACTAGCAACCATCCAGTTACAGGTCAACGCACTCTACCTCCTTTTTTATTTCGTTTTTTTTGTTATCTTTTTAATGTTTTCGAATTCACAAATGTACATAAATATGGCTTGGGGGGTATATATGACCCCCCAAGCCGTGCCAGAAGCAGCGGACGCACCGCCACAGTGGCACCCCTGTGGCGATGCATCCGCCACTACCAACCCGGCTCCGGGAACGAGGAACGCGGCAGCGCCCGCACAACCATCCATCCAGAGGCGGAGGGGACCGAGCGCCCAGCCCCCGCGGACCGAGCACATAAACACACACACACACACGCCACCGCCGCACCCAAAAAAAGCCGCAGCCATCCACCCCCACCGGGAAGCAGGACCCGACCCCACTGCAGGAGAGAGAGCACACCAACACGCCAGTTCACTACCTTAAATCCAAAAACAATCCCTCACCAATTAATCAAAATCCCTCCCACACTGATGAAATACTCTTTCACCCCCTCCCTCATAAGTGCAAATCAAACCCACATCCCGCTTCAGAATGGATTTAAACAATTGTGTGACATTCACCTTCCGTCCCTCAAAGTGCGCACAGTCAACATAGGAACGCGAGTCTGGCATGACTTAAAACAAAATTGCACAAATTAAAATGCACCCCTTTCCCACATACACCAAACAAAAACAACATCCTCCACTCTCCCTCCAAATCACACTCACCACTCCAGCTTTCCCTAATCAGTGCTTCTAGAAAAACTAAGAAATCAACCAGTTCCAGTACAACCAAACAAATTGTTTGAAAAACTCTCATGACCACTGCTACAGACATCACACATCACATTAACCTCATTATTTTATTTGATTCAGTAATACATTTGTGTAAATTCTATTGTGTTTAATTAGAAAATCATTATTCTCACACTCAATTGTTTTGAGTGTGACACACTGATTGTTTTTCTCTTTTTGTCAGAGCATTTGATTAATCGATTGCTGTCGGGATGTAAAGAGAAGTTCAACAAATATGACATAAATGCAACCATGCCAACGGGTTTAATTTATTTTATCGGCTAATGTGAGTCGTCAATTGACAACTGACAATTTATTCGAATTATGCGGCATAATTGTGTTAGTAAGTAATAATTACCAACGTTCTTAAAAAACAAGCAAAACCCACATTGACCTATCATCTGTCCCAAAAATCCACTTACTTCTCCAAATGGCCTGATTCGTTAAAAGCATTTCTAGAGCCATTGTATTTTGATACTGAAAATAATCAAATTGATTCGTATATACGGAATTACTGACTGAAGTCACAGTTGCCCTGCGAACCAATTTCAATGTAACACACAACAATGGCAACACCGCTTTCACTACTGTCTTTACCAAAACAAGCGTCTATGAATTTCAATACTTTTCCTTTTTGCCCGATTGGACACATTGGTTGAAGAACATTCAACACTAATATTACAGTTACCACCAAATTATAAAAATGTCAGCCTCAATTTCCAGTCTTTCCTGTGACTCTTTCGTTGTACGAAACAGCCTGAAGAAAACCATGACAATTTGGGCCGGACAATAAGGAGGCGCTTGAGCTGTGATTGGACGGATTGGTCACGACCCGAGTCAAAGGGCGTAATGGGCAGCTCGATGGACCAATGGCTGGCTGCAAACATGGGCCCAAACGCAAATGCCAGTGAGGCAAACGGAAGTGTGAGAGTTAACTGGTAACAGCAGCAAAGCATTGGGTCAGACCAAAGAGAACGTGGATGTATGGCTCCGGCTATATTAGTGTCGTGGAAGCCTCTGGAATGCAGACATGTATAACAACATCGAGCTACTCGAGGAGCAGAAGTCCATGTACCGAAGCGGCGACCCGAGCAGCCCCATCAGCGTCATACTAGTAAGCTCGGGCAGTCGAGGCAACAAGCTGCTCTTCCGCTACCCCTTCCAGAGGCTCGCTGAATGTCCGTCGTCCCCAGGTAAGAGAGTCATCATCATCCTCATCGCATTACCGTCCGGTTTAAACACTGGATTATAGTTTGATTACTATTATCAACCAACCTAGCTTGATTTAACCCGTTTAATCATAATCTGACGTATGGTTGAGTAAAACAACTACTAGTCTGATAACTAGTGGCAGAAACCTACACTTCCAAATACGACCCTCGCTAAAAGTTAACTAGTTTCTTGTTTTTTTTTACATCGTTGTGCTATCTGGTAGAGTAAAATGGGTATATATTCAACCTCATAAGTAAGATAATAATTGTTTCTGTCAAGCTAAACAACGAAGTCCATATGCATTGATGAACACAACTGGGGATGTGCTTGAAGATCAGGATGGAGATTCAAGGTAATGATTTTTTTTTTCCGTTGCCTAACATTGGAATTTAACAAGCACCCTTGCTTTAAACATATTTCCTAATCGAGTTGTTATGTATGTGTCCGTTGCTTTCTGCCATGGCGACCTTCCATCTCATACTAATGAAGGCTGCTGTGTGAAAATAGCTATTGGGCCTTGTTTGTCACCTTTTATGTATTCTTATTTTCTCATTGGCTTGTAACAGCTCCGTCTATTTGGTAGAAACGTTTTCCTTAACCTAAGATAATAAGGTAAAACATATAACATACAGGTAAAAGGACACAAAAAGGATTGGTGGAAAACAAAACTCTGCTGCCTTGTTATACCAAATATCCCACTATTTGCTGAACTATCAGTCGCAGTGGAAACATAATGATAAATAATTTACCTATTATTTAAGGACAACCACACATTTCTTATAGAACCAGTTCTTAAATGTAAAAATAAATCGAAATGTATAAATTTACAATTGTATATATTGGGTAATGGAATGTTTCATATTTGTTAAGAATTTAACATAACTTGGACATAATTCTCATTATTTAAAATCGGCCAGGGGGTCAATCAAGAGGGGTTATCTTGTCCAGAGTAGGACATAACTTTGTTTCGATAGCATTGTAGAAAAATAAGCAATGATATTAATAATAACCTTATCTGTAGGACAACCTTGCCTCTGCCTCTTTGTTGTTAGCTTTGATTTGATGTTGTTTTCATGTTGTCTTTGTGCAGATTGAATGTCAGCCATTTGCTCTCTTTTCATCTTTTATGTTATTTAATTGCATCTGGCTACTCAATGGTATTTGAGTTTTCATTATTTTTTGTTGCACTGAAATAGTAACTCAGGTATATTACTCAGTAGTAGTGTTTTATGTTATTATATATGTCGCAGAGCTGTCGCAGAGCATTTACTGCAAAATCAAAGCCGCTATCAGAGTAAGTTCAGAGGGAAGTGTGGAACACTGGAATAAGAGAAGTTTACATCCTGGCAAAGTTTTTACAGAAACTTAATTTCCTGCTGAATTTAGTGACATTTCTTGGTGAAAAAAATTGTCAGTGTGGAATCATATACGGGGGCCAAAATTTCAGCTTCAGAAATCAAGAGCACATTGAACATGCCCTGATCCTCTTGATACATTCTGCTTCTAATTCAGAAAATTAAAGGTTCTGGAGAAAAAAACCCGGTGTATCTAGGGCCCATCTGTTAGTTGTGCTTTGCATTTACATGGCTACATAAGTGTGATATATTCGGCATCAGCCACTTTCTTTTCAGATTTGCAGGCCTTGATGAACGCCCCCCCCATGTGGAGACGTAGTAAACATAGTAAAGTTGTGTCAGTAAAATTGACACAACACGGCTTGTGAAGGCTCTCTTGGTTCATGGCAAATTAGGGATGGGCAATATGAAAACATGTAGTATAGCGATAATTATAGGGAATTTTACATGATATTCATGAATATGTGATGTGCTTATGAATTCAAAACACCATTCTAAACAGTCTAACTGAGTGTCATTCCATTGAAGTAAATGGAAATGTAAAGTATAGTATTGGACTAAAACTAGTATTCCTTTCTCACTGACATTTAAAACAAAATTCTATCATTTAAGGGTGTATCTTGTTATCGTAAGGAGTTTATACTAGGTATCATCATAAGTCGATATCTTCATTTCATGACGATACAATATAATTTAAAGAAGATAAACGATAATATTGAATTATTGCCCAGCCCTATCTCAAACCAGTCTTCTTTACCTCAATTTACACACTATCCTTGAAACTCAAGTAGTCCATGGAAGTCTCACCGAAGTTATACATAGCCTCAGCTCACCACTTTAATGTTAGTCAAATGTTTACAACATTTATTCCTGCTCAGAGAAAATTGGTTATAGGTTGATAAAGATACGGTCAACATGTATATGGGAATTTTCCCTGTCAGTTGGTACGGCAAAACATGCTTACTTTGGCACAGTAAGCATCCTTTTTCACGACTTCAGTCCATGTGTGTGTTGCATTGTCCCTTTCTGTTTGCCCTTCTTCTTTTGCTTATGGCCCCATTCCCCGTTTCAGGGAGCAAACTCCACTAACTGACGAACAGTTGGTGTCAGGGTAAGACCACATAGTTCTAAAGCTGCTTCACTCTGTATAGATCACCCCTGTCTTCCTCCACGTTTTTTTAGTTTTAACCCAGGCTTTACTGATGTCTAATGTGGAAACCCAATCTCAGAGAATCTTAGTGTAGCCTCCATTCAATGAATCCCTAATTTGGGTGAAATCTGTATTCTGAGTTGTGTCCTGTGTCATTTCTGTAAAATAATTGTTTGACTTAATTCAATGTTAATTCATTTTCATTTCACCATACCAGTGTAATTACCTATGTGGCAACTTTCGAAGTGCATAAACAATAAAAATTCCCCAAAATACAAAACAACTATTAGCAAATAGACTAGCTTGATGGGGTATGTCCAGAGTATGTATATACTTACTCTTTAATGTTACCACGGTAATTTATTATTGTATTCTGTTAATCTGGCTTACAGCATGAGCTACAACAAGCATGACTCTGGCACATTTCTTCTTCAAGAGGCTTTTCCCTTTCTACGTTGGGGGCCTCGTGCCTACTCCTCTCCAGTCGTCATTCAGCCATATTATTAACACTTAACTGGGAATCATGCTTCAGGGCAGATCCATCTGATTACCCAAACCCCTCTTCTCATAGAGTGGGAATACAACACACAAGCACGCACACACGCACACACACTCCCAGCTTTCACATTCTCTTAACATGTACCTTTGGTAAAACATTTTTTTTATCTTTCGTCTTTCCCGAAGGTTCTCCGACATTATCCTTGCCACAATCCTGGCCACCAAGTCGGACATTTGTGGGAAGAAGTTTGAGCTGAAAATAGACAATGTGCGTTTTGTGGGTCACCCTACTCTCCTTCAGCACCCACACATCATTCAGGTAATTAGTGTACTGCATGGTTGCTTCAAGGACCGAGGGGCCTGATGTTACATTGAACCACCCTTTTCCTATGAACAGACCGATTTGCCCTCAGTTATGGTGGCTGATTAACATTGTTGCTGGGCAGTCAGTTGGAGGAAATATAGAAGAAGAATAAAAACTAGACCTGTTGCCGCATGTGCATTTTCTGAAGAAAATGTGTCGTCGTGTGCGCAATATTCCGTGACCATGCTGACATGCTAATGCAACCAAGGCTAATGGGCGAGCATGGCAAGTTTCAAGTCCCTGGGCCGCTTTGAAGCGGACTTGCGATTGATTGAACAATGGGGCTGATTTTATTTGTTTGATTGCAAGTTATGGCGCCCTCTGTCGCGGAAGAGGTCCTTTACTTTTTGGAGAACGCTGCTTAAGCGTGGGTTTCTATAGATGTACCAACTTTGACAACCCTAAGTTGTTCGCCTTTGGAATGGTTGAAGTCAGTGTTTTTTCCCCATTGACTTCCATTATAAAAAAATAGCTAAGGGGGAGGTCCTTGATGGGCATATGAGCAATATTAGGCCTCTGAGGTTCTCTGAAGCGGGCTTGGGATTGGTTAAATAATGGCGGCTCATTTGCATAATCATATTTTCGCATAAATTGGCCATTGCTCCACCACTGTTAACATCCATCATCAAACCCAGAATAATACCATAAGGTCGGGCAGTACTAAGGAGTATGTGGACCACATTTTGGGTCATTTGGGTTTACAGGTCTTACAGGATTTATTTCAAGGTTTTCCAAAACTTTCAAGGTGCTGAAAAAACTATCCAGGCGGACATTATGGGTCTTTGAGGCAAAAAGATTCAGCATGTCAAATTAGGCCCAGATGCCAAGTCTCAGAATTTTTTATAAAACGGGGTGAGGGTCGCCGCCGTTAAGGTTTGACCCCGAGTTATAGCGCCCCCTGTGGTCATAGCGGGACAAAACCTTTTGGAGACCTCCTTACTTCCGGTCTACGTATGCCTATTTAATTTAACAACTCCCAGGTGTTCAGGTTTGGAGTGGTTAATTTGAGCGTTTTTGCCCCATTCACTTTCCATATTAAATAATAATATTAGAAATATTAATTAAAAAAAAGTATGCCTTGTTTGTACGCTAAAAGTAGACGAGCACTGCATTGATTTATGCACAATTTTTTGCCATTGGTTTGGGTTTTATACCTCCACAAATGTAAAAATCGTGAAAAATAATAAGAAAAATAAGACACATGATAACAATAGTGTGGCTTGCTTTGCAACCACACTAATAATCTTTATTATTTGTTATTATATGTACAAGACACATTTGACCCGTCACTAGCTGCAGCACTAGGAGCAGCCCTGTTTACGGGGCCCGGGGACCCACTGCAGGTCTAATGCTGGAGCCTTGCTCAAGTGCACAGGCAGGAGTATTAACCAAACATGTTTGTCTTTTATGGTGTGGAAGCAAACCCACATGAACACGGGGAGAACATGCAACCTAAAAAAAGACTCAAATGTGGAGTCATTGTTGGTGGTTTCTGAAGTTTGATCATATTGAAAGTGACTTTTTCCTCTATCTACTAGGTTTCCAAATCGGATCCTTCCCCAAAGAGGGAAATGCCGACCATGATCCTGTTCAGTGTGGTGTTTGCCCTGAGGGTATGGAAATACTTTTGGCTGCTCAGTTATGCTATTGTGCCTCACAGCCCAAATCAGGCGATCTGCATGTAAATTTATTTTATGTTTGCAAAATACATCAAGTAATACGAAGGCTGTGTACCCAGACATTGTGGGGTGCTTAGAAGTGATAACATATCCAGTATACTGCGCATATAACTAAGTGGGTGGGGAGTTAAGAAAAGGGGTGTGTTATTTTTAAACGGGTAATCGCGATGCCCAACATTGCCTTCCACACCCCTGGATCGTGATACTTAGTGCTGAGTCACTATCTGTAACCACCTTATACCAGCATAGCTGGGAAAGTGCAGAGTCATGCTCTGTAATATCTGTCCGGCAGCAGCCATTTTTAACCACTGCATTGCTTTCTCAGTATGTGTCCTCAGCATGACCCTGCCACTGTACATTATTTTTCTGTTTGCTCAATCGATGAATTAAAAAGGCAATTATCCTTTTGAGTCAATCAACTGTCCTATTTTAGTTAACATAGTTCACTTCTGTTGAATTCAAGCTGAAACCGGGGGTTCACTTACACTTCAAAGTGTAGGTTACCCCCTAGCCCCTGTTTTGTCTAAATTAAGGTCTTATTTTGGTGATAAATGGGCGTAGATTACTATGTTGAAGATCATATAAAACATATTCTCACCTTTTTAAAACCAAAAAAACAGCCCCATTTAATAATGTCAAGCGAGTAATGCCGTGCCTTCAGAAGTCTACATCTTTAAATGCTGTTTCATTAATGAATGTGCCATCCCCATCAATCCTCATTAATTCCTCCATCTGAATGAATTGAGTCATTTATCACAGAGTCGGTGAGTGACTGAGTGGTTCTGGTTTCTGTGTCCACGCCCACGCAGGCAAACGCGGACCCGTCGGTCATCAGCTCCATGCACAAACTGTCCCGGCGCATCGCCATCGCCCTGCAGCATGAGGAGCGCCGCTGCCAGTATCTGACCCGCGAGGCCAAGCTGATGCTGGCTGTGCAGGACGAGATCACCAACATTACAGAGAGTGAGCCTCCTGCACCTTCTTTTAAAACGTTTATATCATTGTTTAAAGCTGCACTATGTTGCTTTTCTACTGCCGCTATTGACTCCATTAAGAAATATCTGAATGGAATGTTTCTCAAGAATAACACGCGCCCAATCACGAGTCAATCCATCCAGGGAATTTTAGTTTTATCCTGGTCCACTTCAACTGTAGCCACAACTCAAGCCACTAGAGACTGCTAATGGGGAAACTGACATAGTGCAGGCTACATTTTTTTGTCCAAATGCAAAATGAAACTTGTGATTGTACATTTGTGCTTGAAAGTGTTTTTATTTTGTGTTGTTGCGATACCAGCTGATGAAAGCCCCCAGTCTCCTTTCCGGCAAATTCTTCCTAAATGTAAGCTGGCCCGGGATCTGAAGGAGGCTTATGACAGGTGCATTCATGCATTCATATAATTATGTTAACCAAAGGTTGTTGTAATGGCATGTGTGTTTGTATGATTTTTTTGCTTATTTGTTTTTAACCAAATGTTTTACTAATGAAATGGTATATTTCCTATTTATTAAACCTTTGTGGGAGTCTACAAACGGCCTCATATAAGTACATAATCTCTAAAGTACATCAAATATGGTGTTTGCAAGGAAGACACTTATCCAAGCACAACCCACAACATGCATCTTGGGTCACACCTCAGTTACTTGGTCTTATCAGCGTTCCAGAGGGTCAGTTGACAAGTTGCCAGCCTGAATGAAACTGCACATCACTACACTGCCCCTTAGACTGAAGCTATTCTGAACCATTTCTTGTTTTTGTTCAAACGCACATAATAAGGAAATGTTAGGGCTTTAATCATAGACCTGGGTGTGTCGGCCGTTATCTCAACGTAATAACATAATTTATGTCCCTGTTCAGAAATCGAAATTTAAAAAATGTTAACCAAACTTGACCTGGGGCGCCCCGGTAGCTCACCGTGTAGCGCACGTACCGTTAAGGCTCAGTCCTTACCGCAGCGACCTGGGTTTGACTCCTGCCCGTGGTCCTTTGCTGCATGTCTCCCCCTCTCTCTCCCATACCTTCCTGTCTATCTCACTCTGTAATAAAGCATTAAAAATGCAAAAATAAATCTTGCTTTTTTTTTTTTTTTTTTTTACTACATTGCTTTCATCTTCTAAATGGTTCTCTGTATTCCCTGTAGAAATCAGGAACAATTCTCACCTGATTAACCGATCACCTGATTTTTCTTGTAGTCTTTGCACCACCGGAGTAGTGAGACTACACATCAACAATTGGCTGGAAGTGAGCTTCTGTTTACCTCATAAGATCCACCGGATTGGAGGCAATTACATTCACCCAGAGGCGTTGGAACACAGTCTCAAAGCAATAAGGTTTGTTATTTGTTTGAGTTTAGTTTTTTATTGTATTGTGAATGGTGTGATTTCTGTAACGGAAACAGAAATCAATATTTTGGAAGAAGTTTAGTTTTGCTCTTCATGGACACCTAACATAAAAGGCACTTTTATGTGCAACTCGAAGAAAGACAACAGTTTGATGCCAACTGAGAGAAGAGAGATTTAGTGTATGCAATAGTGCCCCCCATTGGTAACGGTTATTATACAATCAACTATTCAAATTCCAATCTGAGCCTTTTATAAGTAAAGTAATATGAGTAAAATGTAAACACAATCAGTCAGTGTACAATATCAGAATCATTACACAGCTGAAATTGTTTTGATTAGCAAGCCTTAAGATCATTACGTGTGTGTGTGTGTGTGTGTGTGTGTGTGTGTGTGTGTGTGTGTGTGTGTGTGTGTGTGTGTGTGTGTGT
>JAOPJO010000088.1:6579829-6595833 GCA_027123675.1 Molva macrophthalma
ACACACACACACACACACACACACACACACACACACACACACACACACACACACACACACACACACACACACGAGATGGGGCTTCCATGGTGTGTTGTTGTGGTGCCTCTTGTGCATTGCTCATGAATTATTAACTGCACATGAATGATGGTTTATCTCCAGCCTCATCTGATATCGACATCATTCATTAATTAAAAAAAAAAAAAAGGTTTAGTAGTACCGTGACCGCTTTTTGCACACTCACAATTAGGAGTTTTCCTGCGACTTTATCCTTATCCTATTTTATTTTTTGGACGGAGGATATTTCAGAGGTGTTATTTATACATGTGTGCCGCAGGCCCAGCTGATCCAGATGGTGGTGTGGATGCTCCAGCGTCGCCTGCTGATCCAGCTGCACACCTACGTCTGCCTGCTGGTGGCGCCCAGCGAAGATGAACCCAGCAAGGACCAGGAGCCCCCCCTGGTGGCCAGGGTCGGGGGCCGCAGCCTCAGCACCCCCAGCGCACTCAGCTTTGGTTCTCCAAGTACGTCGCAAACTTCGACCTCTGAGCGTTTCAGATTCCGCCCCCTGTTCTCTTAGCCTCGTGAGACCCTTGTGTCTAACGAAAAAGACCTAGTCAGTCCCAAAAGTGTGTTGGACTGTTAATCATGGAATGGCCATAATAAGTAAACTCCAGATACATTCTGGACACCTATTATAGCCCGTTAATCATTGTATGTCCATAATATGTAAACTCCGGACACGTTCTAAGGAATTCGGTGAATCGGTTGTTTCCGGGATCAAAATGAATGTTTTTGCTTCTCTGACCTCTCCTCAAGAACAGTCCCCTTATCTCTCTAATCATTCAATGTCTAGTCTCACAAATCAGACTTGGGTTAATATCTAAAGTCTGATGGCCAGTGCACTCAGATCTGCGTGAAGTCTGCATGGGGAGTTTCACTCAGCTGTTTCATATTTGTTTCAACCAATCACGTTGCTGGAGGCGGGGCTCTGTCAGTGCATAATTGGGGAACATAAACTCGCCCACCAATAGTAAACTTTAAAAATGTGTCTACGGTTTCAAATCCGTGTAGACTGTCCACTGTAGAAATACAGTGAATCTGTGACGTGAATCTTACACTCTCCCCAAAACAGTCCACCCTTTTATCCGTCTAATCATCCAAAATGTATTTTGCTGTGACACCAACTGCTATATCGTCCATCTCGTTCCATCCCTCTGTGTGTCTGTGTGCAGCAAGCAGTGATGACATGACCCTGACGAGCCCCAGCATGGAGAACTCCAGCGCTGAGCTGCTGCCCGGGGGAGACTCTCCTCTGAACAAGAGGATGACGGAGACGCTGCTGGCCAGCCTGACGGAGCACGAGAGGCAGGTTATCCTCAGCATCCCCGCAGCACAGAACCAAGAGGACCTCCGCATGTTCGCCAGGTAACCCACACCGAGGGGCTCCCGAACAGCCTTCCTCGAGCCAAGCTCCACCCCGCCCACATCCACATCCACAGCTCAGTTGTAATAGTTGGTCCTAAATCAAGGGACTAAATTCAATGTCATTGTTTCGATAAAATGTCTGTAGGCCTGTTCATGAAGCCAATTAAAACGCTAAAGGTAAGTACGATGTATGAGACATTTATGATGTGATGGGTCACTTGTTTTGTTATTAGCGTAAAATATATATTTAATCTGTGCAAAGCAGCAAGTAAGTCGTTCTCTCGATTCCGCTGAAAATGAACATAGGCACACAGGACAAATCCGCCTATAGCCAGGTAGTGTCAAATATTATTTATACAAAAAAACTAGGTAAAACCAGACCCAACATTTTCTTAAATGTTGTATGTTTGGGCTCAGTTTGTTATGGTATCCTAACAGTGACACTGGCTTCAAATCAATTCTTCAGCGAGGCAAACCTTTTTCTAACCCCACCTGACCTGCCGCGCCATCACGTGTGTCCTCCGGTGCGCAGGCTGCTGCACTACTTCCGGGGTCACCACCACCTGGAGGAGATCATGTACAACGAGAACATGCGCCGCTCGCAGCTCAAGACGCTGTTCGACAAGTTCCGCAGCGTGCTGGTGGTCACCAACCACGAGGACCCCATCGTGTCCATCTTTCAGTCCCCCACGGAGTCCACAGCGTGAGGGGAACCAGTCTGCCACACCGGCCTGGCCACACGCTTTCTTCTGTAACATCTCAATCAACGAGAGAGCGGCTGCACTGCGACTATGCACAACAATGCGTCAAACTTTTGCCTTCTCGAGGGTGACGGATAATTAATGTTAGTTTACGTGAATAAATTATTTTATATAACTAAAATCATGTTTTGCAACTTTTTTCTTCTTTTGTATGAAAACGTTTTTTGTTTTTTTTGTTAGGGACAGGGTGAGGCTAGATTGAAATGCAGATGTCTTAGTGTTTAGTTGTAAAAAAAACACCGTAGGGGCACTTTCTGTGAAGATCATTCCTGGGCCTCTAAAGCTGCCTCCTCAGAGCGATCCCAGGAGGGGTGGGGGTAAGAAAAGGAAGAGAAAAGCTCCACATCAAACACAATGTTCCAGCTTTTAGGATCAGTGATTCGTTTCAAACATCTGTGAAATAAATTTGTTAACAAAACAAATACAAGCGCAAAAACATTAGAAACAAAATTGAATAGAAACACTTTTCTGATTGAAGTTTTCTTTTAACATAATGACCTAGATTTAATTACAGACTCAACACGGTCATATAACATTTTTGAATTTGTACATTGTATTTTACATCTCTGCATATTGATATATGTACATACAAAACATTTGAATATTAGTCTTCGAATTTCTCTTATAGCCAACAGCTCAGATGTGTTGGGATTGATTCGTATACAAATAGCTCAAAAAAATAATTGTCTCTCCACCCTCCCAAGTGCTGCAAAATGATTCAGAAATGTATTTCTCCCCGGGGGGGAATATACACAAAGTTCCAAACCACGTGGCATCCAACTGCACAATCCATCACGGTGAACAGGTGGCAAACCAATCAAGCCCACAGCTTGCTTTCATATCTTGTAGAGAGAAACCCTGCTGGCCTGTGTCTGCTTTCACCCCCCGCCCCCCACTCCCCAGCCTAAATCATTCATTATGGCCCCCGTCGAGAGTGCGTCTCTCCGCCTCCCGGTTCACCACGCTCACACACTGGTTTCCCAGGAGGTAAAAGCGGAAAGGTTTCTTCGCCCACTCCCCATGGGACTCTATCCCGACGCGTGTTGCCGCCACCACCACCACCCCAACCCCAACCTCCGCAGTCTTCTTCCCCTCCGCCCCGGGTTGTATTATCGGAGAACCCGGGTCATCCCTCTCCGTCTCCAGCCACACGTCGGGGTCTCTGGCCAGATCCCGCCGGTCGAAGTGGCGGGGTATGTCCAGGGCCTGGCACAGCTTTGAGGGCCCGTTGCACAGCTCCTTCTCCTTCAGGGGCCGGGCAGTAGCCTTGCGCCTTGCCTTCGCCCGCAGCTGCCTCATGACGGGCTGACCCTGCAGGGGCTCCAGGGAGCGTAGGAGCACTGCGGCGCCTTCCCCTGGAGCCACACGCACAACACACATACACACACACACACACAATGTATGTCAGTCAGCAGGGCTCCGCTCTGTCTCCTTCCTGGTAGCCAGAATCCCATAAATGCCAGAAGTAGGTTGAAAATCGAGTTTGTGCCAAACACTAGAACATTTAAAAACACACCAAACCACTTAAGACACTGGGTGTTTTTTGCGTCATAATCACAGGCAGCCGCACATGAAGGTGAATGTGGCCACACAACTTGAGGAATGTATTTTTAATGAGGCGAAGAGCACAAACCCACTGGAACAGTGTGCGTGTGGGTAGTGAGTTTAAATGTTTTCCCTAGCATTAAGAATGTAAGGACCTGCCTACACTCCGAGGGAAGTGCTGCTTGTGTTGCTACCTTGACTGGATATGTTCATGCAGAGGTAGATGCCGTAGATGGAATAAACATAGATGGTTCCTGGCTTCATGAACATGGCCGTGTTCCTCTCAGTGCGTTTGCCGCCTGCTGAATGAGAGGCTTTATCTTCGCCCCCGAGGTACGCCTCAGTTTCCACTACCCTCCCACGTAACTCGCTGCCATCCGCACACCGCCGCACCAACACCTGGTAGAATAGAACAATACTGGCTGTGATCAAACATAGGTGAACCCCCGGAAATGCCACCATTACAAAACCATTGTATAGAGGAGAGCAGAATAAATGGACAATGTATTTTTTGGCATTGTGTGTAGGGCGATTATTGTTGTTGTACTACGTTATTGTAGTGTTGACAACACATTGATTCAACATATGGCATCATTTGCATTTCAAATTGGAACTTCATATCCGTAACTACCCACTCACACAAGTGTTTGCATTATTCAGTTGTGAACGACATTCACCCACAACTGATGAGCAGAGCGAATAACCGCGGTACCTTGCCAAGGAGGGCTTTGGCCAAAGCAATGCACGGTTGGTTGAAAAAGTTCTCTCCAAGTCTTGACTCGTTTCGATCCCCTTTGAAATAATAACTCCGCTCCTTTTGGGATGTGACATCATTATTCTCGCACATAATTGAGTTTAAATGAGATGAAGGCACTTGCATATTATGTTTAGTGTCGGTTCGCTTAGGTGACGATGCTGCTGACAGCATCTTCCTCTTTCTCCCTTCCATGACACTGGTTCCCTTTAACCAGCCTTGGTAAAGCTGGGTCGACTTTTTTAAATAGCACTTATACATACATTGTTGTGAATTCTTATTCTTATCTGCCACTATACAGTTGTTTTTGTCCTGCGGGCTATGTGGCTGTGATTAGAGACCTAGCAAATCATATAAAGATACCCACCTCTGTGCACAAAGCACTACGTTGGGTGCTTTTACAATGTTGTGAAATGGTAACAAGATCTTAAATGCTGCTCACGCCACCAGCCTATACAAGTCACACCCAACGAAATGTGCATTTAGTGGCAGTCAAATATGGTTAGTTCTACAGAGTTTTGAACCAGCAAACCAACAAATGTTTTGAAGGAGACAGGAAGTATATGCTCTCTTCTTAAAGGGACCGCTTTATTATTTTTGCTGAGCGATAGAGACATAATGTTTTTTATTAAATTATGTCGTTTCCTATTCAACATATATTTTATTGTTACAAATGTATTAATCTTAGAACATTTGACAATTAATACAAAATAGCAAATACATACATGTTGGTTATTCACCTTGCATCCTGATGTATTTGCACCGGATTTATAATAGGCCCCAGTTATATAGTGTGAAAATGCATAGTTATTTATAGTAATACATTAAAACATTATACATAGCAATGGAGTTCTTGGCACTTCTAAGGAGGTGGACAGTGCCATTTGGCCCCAGGCAGTGGGCATTGTGCCTAAGCAGGCCTGGTTCTCTGCCACGCTCCATGCACACAGTGCAGTTATAGATTCATATAGGCTCAACGGTTAAAACAGTGCTACTGGTTTATATCTGAATATCATGTGCTGTTGTATTGCTTGGAAGGACATTTAGAAATACATGACATAGAATATATTTTTAAGTATAGGCTAAACATAGACTTGTTTTCAAAACATCTTTGCCACTCACAGGGACGGCAGTGTAGTCAGAAGTCAAATTGCTCTTTTGCCTCTTATTCTCAGAGCAAACATTTAAAACAAACATTCTATTAAAGTCACATGCATGTTTAGTGACTTTAATAGAGTTGAATGCTAGCTAGAGATGCATACATTTGCATTGAGAGGTTTTGGCAGCAAACATAGCCGTATTATTATCTAACCGAGTCATACTCTGGTAATCCAGGTCAATTGTAGACCTTTAAACGCTTTCCCCTATTAAGTCTCAAACATCCTTCATCTATGCTGTTTACATTACATCATAGATTATTTCTACACTGTGTATAGGTTAAAATAATAGAAGGTACACATGGTAAAAACCCACTACGTACCATTACAACCTACACCCCTGCAAACCTTCTCATACAATCCTACAATCCACCACTGCTGAGCTTGTGTGGATGTGTGTGTGGAGGCTGCACAGTACGCCTACACTGGAGATGATGCGCTGGAACTAATTAAAGCTCTGCATAAAAACTATACTAGGCTTGTTTGCTTGTTTGGATATGCTTTTGTGCTAAAAAAAAAAAAAGGTGTACATTCCAGTAACACTTTGAAACATGTCGAAGGCATAATATCAATGTGTGTTTTATTAACAAGTGTCATGTTGTAAGCACGCTGGAAGACAAATACTTAATTTGATCAAATTTGACACTGGTACTTTCCTCGATTTTAATTGAATTGCAGTTCTTTTGTTTGTCAATATTTGTGTGTGTGTATGTGTGTGTGTGTGTTTGTGTGTGTGTGTAAAACAGTTGTCACAACTGTTTTATGGGACATCACAACTCTAGTGCATGTCTGCAAAATATTGTAACTAACCCAAAACATTTAAATCATGCTTCAAAACCCGGTTATTATGTCAGTAAAATGACCAATGCCAACAAAATTACACTTCTTTTGTCATAGTGTGAGCCGTCGCCATTGCAGTCAACCCTCGAAATGTTTCTGTTTTGTTCTCCTTTTTCTTACTCACTCGATGAAAGTATGTTTAGAAGCTGTGAAGAGTATTACAATATCACTATCAGCAAGCCATGTGCATGTAGTTAATGTGCAAATTGTAGCCACATTTTTTTGCACACGTGCAATTTGTATATATGAAAAATAAATTGTAATCTGGTGTGAACAGATACTAACAGTTATATTAAAGAATTGTAGGATTCAACAATGTGTGTGTGTGTTTGTGCACATGCGTGTGTGTACGTGTGTGCGTGCATGTGCGTCCGCGTTTGTACGTGCATGTGTGTGTGCGCAAGAGATATTTCGAAATACGCATTGCATAACTACATTTGTAATCTTTGTGGTAAGTCATTCTATATGTAATGCATTTTACAAGAAAAATTACGACTGTTTTCACAATATGCTTTTGGGTCAACCTCAGAAACCACCACTATCTTCCGCTCCAAGTGCACACAGCTGAAGTGCAACATCTGTTGTCTCTATTCAGCGTTGACACAGAATTTTTAACATCCCACTAAATCACCAAGGGGATCCCAGAGATCTGGGTTGCTTTTTTTTTAAAATGAAATCCCAACAAGAAGCTAGCTAAAATTAATCTAAACAGGGACCTCTGAATACGCTTGGCCCACTCTCATCGTGGGACTCCTCTTGTCTAATCTCACACCTGTAGTTCTCCCTAGATGACAGCCAGGGCCTGTTTGGCGGCTCTTGAGAGGGAGTAAGAGGAGGGTGTCTGCAACTTGTTAGGGTTCTTATCACCTAAAATAAATAGCACCTCCTCATCATCATCCCCTTTGCTTGACCTGCATTCACTTAAAGCACAAGACAAATGACATTTGCTAGTGATTTCCTCATTTAAAAACACATAAAAAAAAATTTCACATTCATTTTGAGTCATTGTTACACAATGGCAAGATAATCTAGGGGATAGGGTGTTTGCCTCCCAGCGGGAAGGTTCTCGGTCTGATCCACGATCTCGGCAGTCTATCTGTAGACATCCTTGAGCAAGATGCCCTCCCCCCAACCCTCCCATGCATGTATCTAAATATAATATATCTTTGAATAGGCCAAGTAGTATCTCCTATATACTGAGTTACTTCAACTCCGCAAACCCTGACCAATGTGGAGCTCTTTGTATACACACCAACAGTGAGTAAGTAAACTAAATGACAAGAGGATTTCAAAGGTGTTATTATTCCCTGCATGATTTCAGTTTGTTTTTATGAGTAATCTACGTGTCACCTGCGAGTAGACAGTTGCGTCTCTACCTACTCTTCCCATTTCAGTCATTCCTCCATCTCTCTGATTGTTTGAGGGGAAAAAGGAAACAGTTTATGGGTCATCTCGCCATGTTCTTTTTGGGTTAAACATCCCCCTTCTCCGTTGACCCTTTTATCTGGATGTGATTGATGGGCCTTCAGGGGGGGGACCGGAGAGCTCGTGCAGGTCTGGTGTAATTTAGTATAATTGCTCCATGTGCCCCGGCTTCACCTCTCTTTCTATTTCTTCCTTCCTCAAGCCCTAAGAAAGAGTCCACCATTAATTACTGCTCTTCCTCATAAGCCCCCCATTGGGCGTCACATTGCTTAACTACAGTGAAACGAACATTGATATCACTGTGTATATAGTTATACTATTTGCTTTTTAGTATTTGTTCCATGCTTTTTGTGGATTGTATTGCTGCTATTATTATTTGCCTAATCGCACCAGTACATGCAAGTGTTATATGAATCATACAGACAATTGGCACTGATTACTTCCCTCATTCAATTGTGTGTTAACAAAAAATACATAATTGTTCAAGCAACGATTGATTGAAGTTATATAGTTCTACCTTTTGTTGCTACTGGTTTCCTTGCCCCTGAGAACATGCTAACAATAAAAATCCCTGCTCTTTTAAATCTGTCATGTGTTCTGTATACAGGGAATTGACTCGCTAACAGATGCACATGTTGGCTGTATGTTAGGTGTGTGTGTGTGTGCCTGCTTGTGACTGTGTGTGTTACTGCCCCTACACGCGATATGCTGGCTCCGAGTTCAATGTGAAGAGCACATTGTATCTCCTGAGATGGTCACATGCTCGCACTGCTGTTCAATACAAGGGGGCCCTTATGAACTGCGCTAGCGCCAATGTACCGCCTGTTTTCTCCATTAGACATTAATTAAATGTTCACCAGCTAGAAGTTCCCCTTTATGACAACTTGCATAAAGTACCACCCCAAGTACACCCAGCTTTCCTATATACTCTAAGGCAAGTTATTTTTTCTTTATGGTAAATATAAATAACAAATCCTGAATTACTGGTGTCACAATTGAACCAGAATACAGAGTACAGCTGCCAGCTGTATAACTGAACTGTGGGGATATGGGGCCAATAGGAAACCAAAATATACAGAGGGATCTCTTTTTGCCTGGCAACCTCCTCTGGAGGAAACAACCTAGATGGCGCCTCTTGGCGTCACTGTGAAAGCCTTCCACATCCCTACATCCATCTCTCTCTGTCTCTGTTTGAAGGCTCCCAGAGGGTGAAGGCTGTTCACTATCCATGGTTCCCAGTGGGAAGAGGCTTAAAATGGCATGCTATTTCATTCAAATGAAAAAGAAAGAAAGTCGGGCCTATAGTCACCTATAGTCGGGCCCTTGAACTCCAAAACACTTTTGGACCTTATTTTTGTGAAACAAAGAGCTGCCCTTCTATTATATTATATGTAGTGTTGACTCAGAAGTATGGGTATTGGTTGATCGGTACTACCCTTGCACTTGCAATTATACATATAGGCCTATGCATAACATAAAACAATTTGCTTATTGGAATAACATTTTGTTTGGAATGTAAAAACAAAACAAAACACAGTGGAATGTAAAGCAGGCCTACATAGGGTCATGTTTTGGCTTAAATCTCAGGCTGTTGAACAGTTACTAAGCGACACCTCTGAGACCAGTGTGTGAGTAATGATGAAGACATGACTGGAAAATCCCGGCAGGGCAAGTATGGAAGGAATCTCAAAACACAATGATGAGAGTGTAAGGGAATGCAATGCACACCAAAATGCTATTTTCAGGAATTTTACCCAGGGCTGAGTTTCTGGTAATAAATGTAAATAATTCCCAATATTATGTGACACTTTATTGTTTTTAATGATTAGTATGGCAGGCTGTTATAAACGTTTCCCCCAGTGCTGCCTGCATTATAGGCATTGGTGTGTGACATTAGGTTACATTTATTTGGCTGATGCTTTCATCCAAAGTGCCTCACAATTAGTGTATTCAACCATGGAGATGCTACCCAGAAATAGCAAGAATCAGAGTAAATACAATTGATCAAATAAACAAACAGCTTAAATTGCTACATCATAGAATCAAGAGATATAAAATGTTTTTTTTATGTGTTTATATAGGCCTATCACTTTATTACTTGGCCCACTTAATAATCACATTACCGACTGGATACTGATAACCTCTGTAGGTATAAAGGTCACTTAAATAGTCACTAAAAGCTTGACCTAAGCAGTAGACATGTAGCATGACACGTTAGACCTGTGTGCTGTGGTTGGCATATGACTACTAATTGTCTGGCTTAATGAAAAAGATAAATGGACCTCACTATTGCTCTAGGTATTTCTAATAAAATTAACTATTTAGACTTTTGTTATAGTTTACTTGACATGATTTTCTAATACATCCCTGGACGTGTGGTCTGCAGGAATACACCTAATCGTAGGCCTATCTGTGAATGTAATATCCCCAAAGGAGATATCAGGTGAAAATGCTCTTCTTCAAAATTACTTCTCACACATCTAATATCCTCTGACTTCCTCCCCAATAGACTAGAAATCCCAGAATTCGGGATATTGCTTAGTCACACCGTCTCACCTCTCCACCGGTTAGCTCCGTGTGAGAAGCGGCTACTCCCTGCCGAGCTCTGATTGGCTGAGCAGTTTGACAGGCTTGCTTTGGCTGCATTTTCCAGTCAAGGGCGGGGCTCGCGCTTAGTGAAACTGAATTGGCTACAACCGGCAGAGGAAAACTTACCCGGTGGATCCATGGAGTGTGGGAATGTTCTGTCCATAGGTGGAAGAATGGAAACCGGACCGTAGCATTTTAGGCTCGATCCTGGATTGTGTCGATTTTAATCATTCAGTCCATTGACACCAGAACGGTCGGGCTTGGTTCAACGTCTAAACTGTAGCACATTATTTTTGGTTCCTTGTCAGAATGATGTGACAAATCAACATCTAACGCCTGCTTCGGAAAAGCTTCGTAATAGGATTTTTCATTGCGGGACTGACCTGTCTGAGCTGATTATTATAAGGGTAAGTTGGTTCGTTTTTTCTTGACGATTTCTTGTCACGCCTTTCGTAATATGGAACGCGGGAGGAGGCCGACACAAGACTCGCGTGCGCTCGGTCGTGGCTAGGCAAGCCAAATGCGATATTATGTGAGTGATTATTATTATTCACTGTATCAGCTTAATAAGGATACAGTCGGATCCTAGAGAGATAGTGGGACAAGCATCATTAATGCAGTGCAATGCTATGCGCATGCCTTGCAAATAATGACTTTAACAATGCGAGACGTTGCCTAGTAGTGTTGACTTATCGTATGTATGGCAAAATTGTCTATATTGGCCCACATGCATCAGGGTTGTATAACACTTTAAAGTAGCTGTAGGAAGTAAGAAAATCAGGATATAATAGACTATGAGTTGAGCTGCTAGGCGGTACCTGAAGCAGGTAAAATAACTTCCAATTAAAACTTTTGACATTTCACTTTTACAAGCATGCACAAGCAAGCGGTTTGACATTTTACACTACGCTCTTTGTATTTTGTCAAACGATTTTGATTGTTCAATTCTGAAAAAAAATGTTGGTCATCATCATGCAATCTATCCCATCCTCAAAAGAGGACTAGAATGTCTAAAATGTAATATCTAAGTCAATATTTTCGCTATCATGCTAATGGTCGTGTCCCCCTCATCTTCCCACTCACACCTTCACTCCCCTATATCACGATGTATCACTACGCTGGCATCAGCTTCGTCCTAATCAATAGGCTAACAATCTTGATAATAACCATAATACATAATAAACATCAACATGATGTTTATCCCATTTCAAATAATGCAAAACGCAATCTAGTCTATATTAACATGTTACAGTGCATGCGTAAACAATGGATCTACTTTATATTTTCTGAACTTCATATATCTATCATTTTGTAAATCCATGTATTTTAGTGACACCAATAACACAAAATGGATGATAGTCATGAAAGTGCTATTCTCCCGACGTATTTTGCGATGTGTATGTTACCTATATATCCATTCCACAACTCACTATATGAGACTGCACTGCACGCTGTCGTTGTTACCAAAAATCGGACGTGATTATTTACAGGGTCCAATAATACCCGATCAGTCTATAATGAAATTCTATACTTACTGTATTTGAATCTGCTGAGTTATTTTGGCAGACAGAGCTTGTGGCAGCAGGGGCCACATGGCCGGGCCCCCCCAGGTTTTGTGCCCAGTGTTCTTGAAACACAATCTGTTGGATGGGTGGAGTGTTCATGACTGTGGGTGATGTAATCCCACCGATAAAGCAAGCGGGCTCGATGCCTGATAGAGGCCGTCAGTCATGCTCATCTTGTGTTTGTGTGTGTGTGGGTGTGTGTCTGTGTGTGTGCTCGCCAACGGCCTCTGAGGGGGTATTTTTTTGTATTGTGTGAGTCATATGTGTGGATGCAGTATTTGGCGGAGTGTGTGAATAGAAAACCAATAATACTAATCATCGTAAATAAATCAAAAGATTGTGTGTGAACTGATGTGTCAAGGTCTGCTGGGCGGCTGGTGGACCAGCAGCCAAGGCTGGTTTGTTGACTAGCTGGTATGTGTAGATGTTTGAAGAGACTGCCTGAGGAGGTAGGGAGGGGAGGTGGGTGGTGGTACTGTAGTCATGCATTCATGCATTCATGAGTCACTGAGTACTATCCGTCCATCTGTCAGTTATGGCCCAGTGCTGTGCAATCGTGTTGTATTCAAGAGAAACACATTGCAAGATCTTCTGTTCGCCCATTACTCAGTGATCACTGAAACGTTTCGTTTTGTGTTACTTACATTATCATTTTCGCATGACTTTTCCATTGCAAAAAAAATATATATATGTGATGTGTCAAAGTACACGAGGGAACAAGCAGCAGAAGGTGATGGAATCTGGTTGAAGCCTTAATTACTTCAAGATGATCACATCATTTCCTTACCAAGATGGAGTCAGGTCTTTCCATTCATGATGAGGCAAAGCAGTATCTCTTTAAATTCAAAATAGTCTTGGCATTTCCGGAATAGTCTCTTCCCGTTATTTTTTTTAAATATGGGAGTTGTCTGCGTGTTGTGTCGGTCATTTTTCTTCATTCTCTGGACAAGGGGCTTTCTGAATTCACACTAAATGGGCGTCATTGTTCTGAATAGTTCCATGTGTGCAAAGAACGCTTGTCTAAATACCCCAAGGCTGCTTCAGCCACAACACACATTCTGAAGCAGTCTCTTGTGAGTGTCTCCCATATTGGGTCAACCTGTCTCTCTTGATAGTATTTTGACTATGACTCAGGCCTATATCTGTATTTGTACCAACTAACCTTGATAGATCATTAAACGTCTCTCCAAAAGATACGTAACCATTTAAATAAAAAAGCTGTAGTACCCCAACGACCAAGTCAATGTTCATCTAAATCTCATGTTTATTTGGACTTCAAAATCTCTCTTTAAAATAGTACAGTGTTTGAATGTCTCCTGAAAGCTCCTGAACTGGTATGTGAGTCATTGCGGGCCGTGATTAAAATCCACGCTCATATGTAAATGTGGTTAGGGAGGGCTCGGCAGCTGTATCTCGCGAGGTAGGACATGCCACCGGACTCGTTCTGCTACCTTTCGGAGACAATAAGCCTTCCTTTTCCTGCCTCGAACAGATAGGTTACAACCGTTTCCATGCACACCTGATGAACCCAAGCAAACACATGGAGCTGCAAAGAATGCCAAGCATCTTTCCTTACAGTGGATGGGTGAGAAAACCTTTTGCGATGGTTGTGTTTTTCTCACCATGAAACAGGAGTGGAGTTTTTAACTTCTTAACTCATTAGCTCTTGAAATAACACGTTTGTGCAATTGTGTGTGAGTAGGCGGGCATGACATTCCAAGCGTGAATAGTATTGTTGACATTGCTGGGGGCGTCCTTTTAAGTACTCCTGCTGAATAGCAGAAAATAAATCCTTAAATACAGGAGCCGGAGAGCGTAGTGGTTAGGGCGTTAGACAGCCAATCTGAAGCGTACCGGGTTCGAACTTCAATGTCACCAGTCTATCTGTACTGTCAGTCTTTGAGCTTGGATGAAAATCCTTGGATGAAAGCATATGCAAAATCAATACATAGTAATACTAAAAGATCCCACCTAGTTTAAGGCCCCCATGCACTTATGTCTTGTTTTACTTGACACTGCATGCCTAACACGGAAGCACAGAGGTCACTTCAAATACTGAGGTCAGGTTTGTGTCCACATGGAGGAATCCCACCCAAGGTGAAAAGGCTGCTGAATATTAGGGTGGACCTCGACTTCATCTGAGCGGTTGCATGCTTATAGCATAGTTATTCCGTTTTTTAAGCCCATTAAATGGACATTCCTTCCCTGGTGTTCTGCACCTGGCATATAGGTTAAATTCACATATACTTGTTTAATGCAGTAGCTGTAAGACATTCTATTATTGCCCATTGATATCTGTCCTTTCCCTCCAACCGCCAAATTTCCTATGTATCTATCTTGCTTGTTGGCATCCTCTTGTCGTTAAAACGTGTGTTCTTGTGTAAACAGCATTGTTCATTTAGGATGTGTAAACCCATTTGTTTGGCTTGGGTTGGGTCTCCTGCCGCAACCGGACCGTGTACAGAAAAACCGCCAAGTTACATCAAAGCTAGATGGGTTCCTCTGCTGTCATCGGACCTGGGCAGGCTCCCGCATAGCCATGTTGGCTTCGAATTCACCGGCGTAGTTGGAGGGGTCCACACACGCTGGTCTCGCTCTGTAGTAGAGGGGGATGAGGGCGTTAGGTCTGGGTGAGGGGGGTGGTATCAGTGGTGGTGGTGATGTAATACCGTCCTGCATTAGCACCAGCAGTAGTCACTACTTCAGGTCTAGAATGTGAACAACAGAGCTCGGTCTCTGATCAAAGCAGTTTGATCCGCTATCAGTCACCACCCCCATACACCATGCGCCGGACACCCCCCCCATACATCAAGTGCCGGCACAAATCGGGGGGCGGGGGGGAGGGGAACCCTCAGTTTAGAGGAGATTTCATGCTGTGCTTTTGAACAGTGGCCGCGGCTCAATCAAACAAGATGAATGAGTGTAATGAGTGTTTAATGGTAGATTATGTTGAAGGGTGAATGTTTTATCGCAGGTTTTATTTTCCAGTTTTGGCATGGCGTTTTCATATCTGGGTTGTTTGACGTTAAAACACCAATAAACTGTTCTTTATAGTTTGCCGGATTTCCTAAGGGAAAGGTGTGTTAAGTGTGCAAGCCAACAAACGATGGTTGCTAATATAAATTATAGTAGTTAAGAAGGAATAAACGAATGAGCCTTGGAAAAAATTTGACCCAAATATTTCCGAAGATGTGTCTGTGTGAAAACAAAACAACCGTTAATCATAATAACAGAGTTGATGAAACCTGGATGAGCCCTCCATTTTCAGCAGAGATAGAAGGACCTAGTTAAAATTCAATCAGTTGCCCATTTGGTCAGAAAAGGCTGTCTGATCCGGTGTCTGGGCCGGGTAATCGTGGAATAACCTCGTAGTTCAAGGCTGTGGGAATGTTGTGTGTGCATTCCCAGAAGCCCCGGCAGTCGCAGGAGTCGCAACACTTGTTGAACTTTGATCTTCCTCTTTTAAGCGTTGTGAGCCCGAGGTGGGCGTGGCTACGTCTCTAACCCAATAAACCCAAGCCAGCGGCAGGGGAGAATCCAATACCTGAGTCAAGTTTCTTTACGGGCTCGTTTGACTGCAACCCCCCCCAAAATGTTATGGCCAAATCCAACCTCATGTCTCAAACTACCAACAATATTATCAGAGTGTTATATAAAACATTATATTATAGTGGTTATTGTCATTATAACTACTGTTTTTGGTAATTGGTATTAAAAGTGCTGCTTGTGCTTATAAGCTACTGGGTTAATGAGCACACAGTGTAGATGTTTATCCTCCCTCAGATGATCAGTGTCAAGTCAAACACCAAGTCTAGTAACACCCACCCCGTCATAGTAGCTTGGGGCTGTGGGTGTGTAGTTTTAAATAGAATAACCTACACACACACACACACACACACACACACACACACACACACACACACACACACACACACACACA
>JAOPJO010000088.1:6640288-6668819 GCA_027123675.1 Molva macrophthalma
TGTGTGTGTGTGTGTGTGTGTGTGTGTGTGTGTGTGTGTGTGTGTGTGTGTGTGTGTGTGTGTGTGTGTGAACATGTTATAAATATGAATGTAGGTGACCCACTGAACTTAAAACCGACACAAAAATAAAAGTTTAGTGAGAACGAGAACCCAGTACAACCATGACACACAAGCCACATAATGATGGGGAAAAGGGTGAGAACTTTGTTTAGGAAACCAAAGAAAATAAATCTAAAAATAATGGCAGGTGGATTTTATTTCCCTGCTGAATGAATAAATTGTAGTATCCAAAAAAATAATAAATCATAGAATTTGGGGTGGCAGCAAACCAGGAGCTCATAGAGAGTGAGCGAGAAAAAAGCAGGAGAGGACAGAAAAGGCCTACATACCACAGCTACTCCTCCATACCAATAGAGCAGGAATCAGGACCTATGGCTGCCCGAGGTCGGGGCGAGAGACCCATGGGGAAAGATGGAGAGAGCGAGAAGAAGGAGAAGATGGCAAGGAATAGAGGAACACGGTTAGAAAAAGCACACAGGTTAGATGCAAAAGCCCAGTAGGGGGGAAATCCGGAATAGAAAAGAAAGTTGATCCGTTTAAAATTCTCGGCGTTGAGTCGCCGGCCCATGAAGAAAAAGGTCTTAAAAGCACCATCAGACACTGTTGGAAGGAAACAGCGTAGAGATCGGGCGTGGACGTTGTTACGTGACTAACTTGCAGGTGTTAGGTCAAACCATTGGAGGCTGTCTTGTGGAAGCTGACAATAGGATGTGAATTTTGCAGCAAATGTCTGCGCAGTAGAGTACACTGTGACTTTCGCATGCGTTAGAGAGTAACCTGGGTTTAGAGACATGGTACACAAGAGACATCATCCATACGGGTGTTAGCTATACAGTTAAACAGTGGAAAAGACGTTGGGGGTAAAAAAGATTAATGCATCAAAAAGTGTAAGAAAAAAAGAACATTCAATGATTCACATTTCTATTGCATGGTTGTTGTTTTTTTTGCATGAATGTTTAAACAGCCCGCTTTTTAAAAAAATGCTGATTCATTTAAAAAGGTTTTCTATGTAAAATGTCCACATTAAAATATCTTAAAACAACTAGACCCATGTTATATATTCTGTTGAGTTGTCTAACATTATCCTACATTTTTCAAACAATGTTCAAACCCAGAGAAATCTGTATGGTTATTCAATTTGGTCGCTTGTCCATGGTGTCATATCCCCTTTACCCCCTGATTCTCGGGAAACAGTTATCCAGCAGAGACCCAATTTATCGATATAATATTGAAATATCAATCTTTTGCTATATATGGGAAACACTATCGATCTCGGACGGAGTCATTCTCTCGGACGGATCCATTTTTTTTATGAATAATGAACCGCCCAAGTAAAGTTTCTGTGTGGGAAACACTGCGTAAGCTTGGTGGCTGGCATGAACCGCTTGTTTAAGTAGGGCAACTTGGCTAAGCTAGATCGATACTGAAATATCATATCTGGATTACTGTTTCAAGTGTTTCTGGAAGTAAGGGTGCATATGACGGCATTGACATGCAACCAAATGTAACAGGATGTTACTATGACTCGAGCTAAGGATTTATCTAGGTTTGAACTTTGTTGGAAACAATTAGTTGTTATTAATGTTATTAAACAACTCAACAAAATATATGACATAGGTCTAGTCGTTTTTAGATATTTGAATGCGGGAATATTACTTATTATACCTTAAGGTATCATTACACATCTAGCCAGCAGAGGGTACTGCTACCAACTAGGTTTTTCCATTTCTACAATCTTCATTTCTCCCCTTTTGAGTCCCTATCTTTTAATAACAGTGAATCTGAGCTTGACTTGCCAGCCTGTCTCTCTTCACTCTTTAACTACCTTCAGCAGAGCTGATGTTACCTGGCAGGGAGAGGTCTCCGGGCGGGTCGCTCTCAGTCTTGGTCAGGCTACTGTGCTCGCTGCTGCAGTCCTGGAGGATCTCCTCTCGTGAGTGAGGCCGCTCCTCCTCCTCCTCCTCCTCTTCCTCCTCCTCCTCCTCTGCAGCCCCCAGCAGGGAGAGGAGAGGGGGTCGCCATTAGTGTGTGTATTGAAATAAACAGTAGGAGACGTGGGACAGCTGCCATTGTTTATCCAAGGGAATCATTTAGACTGCTTGAACGCATGGAGGGGCAGGCTGGGCAATATGGAGTTTCTGGATTGGATTAATGATAATCTTATGGAACAGATTCCAATATGCTTAGAACATCTAAATAACTGATCAATACCAACACAACTCAGCAAAAAAACTATTTTGAAGTACATGAGGATTTAGCTGACACCAGATTTGAATGACTAGCTTTACCCTTCATGCTAATATTGGATGCCTCATTTTCTGTGCAAATCTAACAATGCATCAGCATCATTTCACAAACTCAAGACTACAAATACGACAACTCCATAACCGTATTTCACAGCGACATACCACCCGGACGATAAAAGAACATTCAACGACACGAGACACGGAACCTACGACGAGGGGAAACCCATTGATCTAACCGGGGAATCGATGGAGCAAAACCAAAATCCACAACCCCGACTCACCGTCGTCCGGAAACAGCGACTCTACCACATCCTCCGCGCCCGTGGCCTGTGGGGACGAAGCACGACAAAAATACGACATTAAAAAAAACGAGCGCCGTTCCGACCGGTGAAGCAAGGCCGTCCGAGGAAGGTCGCGGGGGTCGCGACTCACCTCAGTGGGAGCGGGACTGCTGGACAGCGGCGGGTTGGGCTGGGCGTCGGACATCTCCGACAGCTTCTCCTCGTCCTCCTCTTGGATGGGGGAGGACGGGGACCTCAAGGTGCTGGTGGAGCAGAGGAAAACGTTTAGAACCTCGGGTGGGAGAAGATTGCGGTCTGCAGAGAGGGTTCTTATTAAAGTGATTTGTATTTTTGTATGAATCGTACATCATACATTGGACAGCGTTTAAGCAATATTACAGTATATATAATTTATCCATTGTCCATAAATTAATCCAGTTATTCACTTTTATTTGTTTTTGCAGTCATGGCCAACACATGAACAGAACTCAATCACTGTTGTGTGTTACCTAAGAGCTTATACCCCGAGATAATCCAACTTTAAAAAAATGTATTCAGGATAGTGCTGTGGCTAGGGTGTGGTTTGGGTGTTTGGCTCCCAGCTGCAAGGACTAATTGGATCCCCAATGTCATCCATCTGCACTAAAAGCCTCTGAGTCGCAATAACAGTAAAGTAGTCTAGCCAACGCTGTCTCAGACTCCAAGCCAAGAGCAGCTGAAGGGAAGGACAGGGTCCCTGCTGTGACCTGGTGCGTGGAGGGGGTGGAGGATTACACGTCTAGACACGTGCTGATGTGGATTATGTACCTGTCTGGGGACTTGCTGACTTTGCTCTTCTGCAGGCTGCTGCTGTCGCTGAGATGCTCCGGGGAGCTGAGGGGCCGGCTGTCCCCGCCCCCGCCCCCGCCGGAGAAGTTGATGTCGTCGTAGAGCGGGGCGGACGGGATGGCGGGCGAGATCGACCGCAGGCCGTTCAGCGCCTCCAGCAGGGAGATGGGCTCGAAGCCCGGGGGCACAGAGTCGGAGCTCTTCGGAGACACACACACACACACACACACACACAATCACACATGCAAACACACACACTAATTAAATGACAGTATTAAGAAAAATATTTTGAGTGTTAAGTCTAATATTCGGACACGTTTTAAATCTTTTAACCGATATGATTTTTTTTTTTTTTTGTCATTTCAATTCCTCTGACGTCCGATCTAAATAATGACAGAGGAGGCTTGGGATGTAAATGTGGAGGATGTGTTGAGAGATAACTCCGGTGTGAACTAGTATCAGGTCAACATACGGAGTGCTCGTCGTGGTCCATGGTCTGGGCCAGCACAGGGCTGAAGGAAACGGGGGACAGCGCTCCGGGTTTCTTCCGCACCGCTCGGATCTGCAGCAAGGCTCGGAACGCTGGGGACCCACACGTCGGAAAACATCGCTTCAGTACACTCCAGTAACATCGGTTAAGTTAAAGCTACGACGCCCGCAATGCTTTGCATTAAGTAACAGCGGAACTTCCCCCGTCAGTTAGAATTGGATGAATAATAAGGCTACAGTTCCCTGAGCCACTGAACGTAATTATCTGCAATTAGAAAACCAAAACAAAGGGCCAGTATTTTAAGCAAACGAGCTTTCAGAATTATTGACCGCCTCTTGTTGTCCGCTACACTCACGCAGTCGGCATATGGGACAGTTGTTGGCCTGGTAACGGAGCGTGTCAGCGCAGGAGTTGCACAGACAAAGGTGCCTGCAGGGCAGGATGAGTGTGTCGCGCAGATCCGAAAGACACACCACACACTCGTTGCTGTTGTCGCTGTTCTCGTCATCTGACGGCTGGGGAGGGGGGGGAGGGGACGAAAGGGGACGAAAGAGACAGTGATGCGCCTACAACACAAGCACCAAACATACACACGACTGAACCGTTACTTTAGATCATTGGACAATATGGAATAGACTGCACACCTTAGTTTCTTGGTTGTTCTTGTTTTCAATGCCGTAGATCTCCTGGAGCAGGTAGCTCACACGGTCGACCTGTCAGGTGCAGTCATTAATCAGTGTGTGGTCGCAGGCATTTAGTATGAGAACGAATACAATAGTAAGTGTACATGTGTACTCCGACACGGCATCAACCTGCCTTGCCTAAAAATAACATCACAGTATATTTCATGTTCAAACAACAGCATCTGTATCAAAGTACTTTCAGCTGACAAAAACACACCTCCAAGCATAGATTTGAAGGTGCAAAGGAGTGCTTCTCAATTAGCACTTAGCTCCCTTGAGTGTTGACACACATTTATAATACTGGTAATACTGGGGGTTTTCAAAAGCGACAAGCAGGATTGGGCGCATTAGATTTCAGCATCATTTAGGCTTTGTCTCATTTGTATTCATTTCTCTGACAAATATTTGTAAAAATTAATGACATGATTGGACTAAATGCAAACAAATACATAATAAACCAAACAGAGTAAATACACTCACAATTTGTTTCTGCTTCAGGGGCTTGACAGAGAAGCTGCCATCAACGTGCTGAAAGATTAAATGGATTTGAGGTCAGGACACATAAATATTGTTCAATTGATATTTAAAAGGAAATCATTCTTTCTGAATTTATAAATAGTGTACACTTACTCTTTCAAATGCAGCCAGGAGTACATGGGCATGACCCAAGCAATCTTGAAAGAACATAAGGAACATTTAAAAAAAATTGGCAAGAGATACATGTTTCCATAAAAAAAAAAAGATAATATCCAGAATGATAGTTCTGTAACATTTGTATACTAATACTTTATCTATTTGTCTCCTTTTAACTCGGCTTAACCTGGAATAGAATGAAAGCCTGTTATTTAAATGTAATACTTGTACTATTCTCACAGCTTACCATCCCCTTCATCAACCACTGCCTGAATGACCATTGGAAATACACCCCGGTCAAGGTCAAAGTTCAGCTGTGAAAAAAAACCCACCACAAACATTTCAGTATTAAATAGGGCATGACATGGTTGAGAAAAAAAATACAAATGTTGCTTTAGGGTGCATCTTATACTATGTGAAAAGAGAAGGGAGCTGGACAGGAACTATGTGTGCATTTCTGAATGTTTGCCTGTCTGAATGCATGCAGTAATGATATCGATGTGTGTTTGCAGATCTAGTGCATCTATGGCAACTCAGCATGGGTGGTGTCATGTGGGCTGTAGGGTACAGTAGGCAAACAATTACATCTTCTTCTTTCCAATCGCTGAAATCTATTTTGAAGGACGGCATGGAGAACTGCTGGCTCACGCCTCGTTTGTAGTGTACAGTTTCCGACACCAGTAGTGGACTCTTTGGGTTGTATCTACAGGTGAAATCCAACAAATGAATAAGGTTACCGTATAATAACCCAATAGACAGCTTGGTTTTTCCGATACCTAGCATTCTCAGTTTTTGTTTCATTACAAAAATCGATATCTGCAAGAACCTTTTCAAGTTTCTAGAAAATATCTAAATGTTCACATGATATACCACGCAAATAATAGGAACTCGAAAAATGAAATTATATTGCGTACAGAACATTTTTGTAAGCAAAATAAAAGTGTTTTTGTTTTTTTTTAAGCAAAACTCTTACACGGCCATCCCGTTGGAGAACTCCTCAAACGCCTGGCAGTACAGCGTGATGGCCACGCGGGCGTCAGCGTCGAAGGTGAACTCCACGCCATACAGCACCTTGGGCTTTCCCTCCTCCTCCGTGGGCGAATCCGCGTCATCTTTGTACCTGTAAGCAGAGTCCGAGATGATGGATATCTTACCAAATATGGACGAGACATTGAATAACATGAAACAATAACAAAAAACAACCTTTTATTTAGCTAAAAAAAAGGTATTTTTATCTGCACCTGACTAAACGCAGAGAATCCTTCCTGATGTTGACCAGACTCCGCAGAGTTTTCACCGGCTCATGGGGAGCTGGGGTAACATATGGAAACTGAGGAGAAAGAAAATCAATGCTTTAAATTCATATAATAACATAGGATAGACAAGCCTATTGATGATATAACTTTGATTGATTGATTGAATGATTAACCTTATTACTCCCCCTCGAGAGGGTAACTTCCTTAGCCCCCCGCACGTCGACAACCCCATGAAAACATTTGTTACAGTAGTCCCAACAGAACGTACAAATGAACTACAAAGACACGGCTCTCATCAAGGCAAGATCAGCCACAAGGGGCAACTGCACAGACATTTCATGTTATAACAAATAAAAAGGCAGGGAAGAGCATAACAAAAACATACTTCAGGACATCAGTAGCCTTACCCAAAACAACAAGAGGACAACACTCTAGGGAGTCTGCATCTTGTCTTTAAAAAAACTCATAGCTGCTGGCAGGAAACACTTAGTTGGGTGGGACCACTTGGATAACCAGATTGGTAGATTGTTGCTTTGATAGTAGCAAAAAGCTAAAGTAGAAAATCTAAAGATTTTGGTCTGAATCCACAGGCAGTTTGAAAAATAAATTTCCTCACGGAGCACAGAATAACTCATAGATTTGTGGAGAACAGGCTGATTTTAAAGTGAAGCCCAATTTGAAACAACGTCTCACCTGCACAGGCCTGTTTCCAAGGAAATTTAGGTCCATGTTCTCTCCAAAAAGGTAGCCTTCTGGATGTGGTGTGTCAAATTTCTCCCCTCCCATGAAGAAATGGCTAGCAAAATAATTCCCTGGAGGCAATAGTAAAACAAATAATAAAATTTAAATGTACCATGCATATCATGCAGCAAATAAACCAACTGGCTATATCAATATGACCACAAAATGTGATCAAATTCCTATTTAAAGACCCAAAATGTGAGAGGAAAAACTACTTTCTGCTTTTTTTATTGAAGCTGAAGAAGAAATACAGATACAGCTTAGTTGTCTCTTATTGAGAACGTCGTTCCCTATGTCAATCATTAGCCTCTAATAAACATAAATCTTTACTTTGTTGAAAGTAGTTGTTTTTAAATTTAAGGACTTGTAATCCGCATAAGCAGTGACACGGGGCATATCTCCGCATTTGAGGATTTGTGCAGTCAGGATCTTACCTGTATATCATATTTTCTTACATGTTGTAACTATATATCATAGGGATACAACAACTTTGTAACACGCTGTGCGATGTTTTCATGGTGTCTCCATGGAAGATAATGAAAACCCCATGGGATTACTTCGTAAACAATGACAAACAACCTAACCGAATGGATACCCAGGACACGAATACAAATAAACAACTTGCATGAACTGATGCTCTCCCCTTGTGCTGTTATTTTGGAGTCCATGGGCTCATTTCCGTCACAGATCACAAACCAAAATGTCAGCGTTAACACAACATGACAGGTATGCCAGGTCAGCTTTGTTTTAAACAACACGGTCGGTGAATTACCTACCAGATTTAGGTGGAAATCGGTATGCCGAATTGGCTTGGATATCTATATCCTCAACTCCGGCGATTCTACGGCTCAGGATGGACCCCATCTTCTTCGCTAACTACAATTAGCTAGCTTTGCAGCTAACGCCAGTAACGCTTTAGCTTAGTGATTACCGTTAAGTTTGCCCCCCTGGTTAACAATATCGCTGGTACGCACGGATGCCACGTTAGTAAAGAACCCTGTACAAACAATGTTAATGATAATCAAACATTGTAAGCGAACACTTTGACATCAGATGACGCTTAGGAAATTCACAGGAAACGCAAGCTTGCTGTTGTTATGCCAAGGCTGAGCTAACGTAGCAAGAAGTGGATCTGATTGGCTGTCCCAATGCAGACAGATTCCACATTCAGGGCGTGCAATGTTTTTCGGCACACTGCCCTTCTGTGGAGTGGATACTTTTGTATGGTGGTTATTTACCCAGGCCAGGGGACTATTTCACTACAATAGGCTTATATTCTCATAACATACCTTCTTGAAACATTAAACTATTTTGCAGTGTTCACAAACAAATGTTGTTGTGTTATATGTGTGTGGTTAATAAATACAGTCCAGAAAGGGCACACACGCACACGCACATCAAAGCAATGTTTGTGACATGAAACATTTAATTTACATTTTATAATTGGCTTTGCATATCAATATCAATTTGGCTACCTGTCTATCCCATGGATGTATAGAACTATCCTGTCTTGTACAATCTTCACTGACAATTTGCAACAGCATTCACAAAGCCCCAGCTGGTATTATTTTGTATCATCAATCAGCTAGTTGGCATACAGTTTTATGTACAGAATGATAAGCAGTGCCTGTCCATTATTTTAAGATTGAGAAAATGTATATACATATATTGTATTATTATTTATTAATTACAGATGGACAATTATATAGAATATAGAATACATTAAACATGCACATATTTTCAAAATACACAGATATTCCATGATCTTGTTCATATGTAAAAAGCAGTTGGTAAAGGATGTTCGGAGTGTGTGAGACCATCATGGGTAGCCGATAATTAAGGATGTGCATTTTACAGTTAGTCTGATTTTATAAACTATATATAGTATAGTACAGTGTAGTCTTCAGCGCTCTTACTGAGATTTTCTTTTTGTGGGCGGAGGTAGTGATCAAGCTTTTTTATTTATCCAAATTAACACATAACAGATATGTGCTGATATTCAACGGAGAATAAATAACATCATACGACACAGTAGTCCGCTCTTGTGGGTAAATCCGCTGAGTAAATCAGTATGACGTCAGGTTTAAAGCCCCTTTCCACGGATGTTTACTCCAGAAAGATCTAGCTGCTAGCTAATGCCAGGCTACATCCAACTAACTTTCGAGTCGACCACGGTTTTGCAACCTTTGAAGGAGGCAAATCTTCAAATCTGTAAGTTGTCATTCTGATGAAAACATACCATGGGATGTGCGTTTGACCAAGTGATATATTTTATGTCTATAGACAACCGTAGTCTGCTAGGTACTGTCATGCCTGACGACTGCACAAGCTAGCTCGATGTTGGTCACCGTTGACAAGCAAACATCTTTTTAAAATATTATAAAAACCAATAACTTAAACTTCAACCATTATTTATTTGGTTGAATGATACATGATGTTCACCTTTCGCGTAGTTCATTTGCTGGGGGATGGTTCACTAAACGACACTTATTCTCCAGACTCAACACGAACGCATGTGTTAGCGATCTCACAATTGTTAACGTTATCTATGCAGCTGTTAACCTTATCTATCCATCTATCCATCTATCCATCTATCCATCTATCCATCTATCTCTCTATCCATCTCTCTATCCCTCTAGCTAACCTTATATCCATCTATCTATCTCTCTATCTCTATCTCTCCATCCATCTAGCTATCTAGCTATCTATAGCTCTCTTAAACGTTTGCTACTGAATAACTGCGGCTAAAAACAGACAGATTAACCACTTAAGACGCTACAGATAGACACCATTGCGTAACGCATTCGCGTGTATATGCAGGTACTAGTGCTGAACTGTGGCGATGAGCTAACGAGGGTAAACGTTATAGTTAGTTATAACGTGCTGGTTAATTGGCATAATACACAAACGCAACTCAACTAGTCTTAAACCAACATCCATATAGTGAGCGTATGTGCTAGCAATACGTAGGTGATGGTGTACATTTTCAACAAGTGCGACCTAAAACGGCAATTGTTTATATTTTCTATAATCGTTGTCTAGTCTTTGGTGTTCTTTTTTGTAGTACAATTGTACCCTATGACATTTCTAACCCATAGGGTTAGAAATGTCTAACCCATAGGGTTAGAAATGTCATAGAAAACCCTATGGGTTAGAAATGTGCATTCAACCTAACCAAATATAAACTGTACAACCCTATATAATGTGGTCTTTGAAAATTGGTAAAAAGTTTGCCTAATCAAAATCTCTGTTCTAGCCTCCCCAAATCACACTTATTATATGTATGAAACCAAATTTTCTATGAACCTTTGCCGTAGTTTATATGAGGGAACAAGGAAACGATAATTATAATTTGCAGTAGGTGTGTTTTGTATTCTGTTTGTGTTTTATGAGACATGCTATTCACAGTCAATCTTTGTTCTGCTCAGGGTGAGTGTGTCCCAGGTCAGTTGTGCGTCGGCTTTCATCTCTAGGCCTTGCTCCATTCAGAGATCCAACATGTCCAGTGACCCCCCTCCTCCCTACCCCGGAGGCCCAAGCGCCCCACTCATTGAAGAGAAGAATGGGATACCTGTTGTTACTGGTAATTGGGTTCTTTTACAAACTAAGATGGGTGGAGTTATAATTTAAAACGGTGCTTATGGACTTTGACCCATGAGATTGCAAAAAGGTTTTGGTTACATATAATAAAAATATGTATGTTGTAGTAGTAAACTACATGATGGCTAAAATAATCGTCCAATCAACGTTGGATCCCTAATCCCGCATGCCTACATGTTCATCACTACTGCCTTGTATGCGTCTTCCCTCTCTGGAGCAGCTCCGATGGGGGCGGCTCCACAGCCCGGACCGAACTTGCCCCCGGACTATGGGCCTCCCCCCTACGAGGCCTCGCAGCCTGGCTACATGCACCCTCTTGTTCCCGGTGAAGGCCCGATGCCCATGCCCATGCCACCGCCAGGTACCCCCTGCCTTTTCTGCCTGCCTCTGTTTGTGTTTGATCATGCAACGCGTAAGTATATGATATGAAATGGCTGTTTTGTTCTTCCTATGCAGGGGTCTTCTACCCACCTCCCGGTCACTTTCCTCAGCCTATGCCAGGCCAGTTTGGCCCGGGTCCCAGTCACATGGCCGGCCACACAGCCACCGTTTTGTCGCCCCCTGGTGCGGCTACGACAGTCACCGTCCTGCAGGGGGAGATGTTCCAGACGTCCCCGGTGCAGACGGTGTGTCCACACTGCCAGCAGGCCATCATCACCCGCATCACCCACGATGTCGGCCTCATGAACACACTCTTCTGCCTGTTCTGCTTCTTCGTGGGGTAAGTGATCCGATCCTTTGGTTCAAGTAAAGATGGGAAATGAGCATGCATGCATGAGTCACAGGACAAAAGATGCAAGGGCCCATCCACACGAGATACAAATATACGATTAAAAAGACTTCAGTTCTATGAACTGAGGTCCGCAAAACCACCATCCAAATCCATCTTCACCAAAATAGAAGTGCTTCTTTGGAAGCGAAGGAGATCAGTCGTGATAGCATCAATGGGAAATATAGCTGTGTTCTGTCTGTATATATTATATTAAGTATACTAAATGCAAGCAAATATGTCCCTCAAATTGTACAATATTTAGGCTAACACTAAATACAAAAACTGTGCGTTCTTGTGTCTGAGAATCATTCAGAGTTTGGCTAGAATTCTCATCTGCTTGATTTGTTAATATTTGTTTGTTCCTATAATTAGATTAGATTAGAAAAAGGTACATGTCATTGTTGGCATTATTATTGTATCCTACCTTATCTCCTAAGGTATCCTCACTTAATAATGTAGACCTTTCCTTTTGTACTTTCCCGAAAAAAGCCCTCTACAAAATTTGGTAGGTCTAATTGGCTACATTGCGGGAGTTCTGATCGTAACAGAAATGTTACTTGACAAATACATGTCTGTTTATTCCTAGACATTGACACAAACTACCTTGGGTTTGCACTGTTGATGGCTAAAATGTTTTATTTTTTATATATGGATACTAAATGAGTTATAGCACTGATGCTGTGTTGTGTCTACTTGCCCCCAATTTATAAACAAGGATATTAACTGAAGTAATTCAATGTAGATTGGCTTCATCCATTAAGCATAGGGTTTACGAATGAATAAATAGGCTACTAAATTGGGGAATCATTTTTCCCTTTCTAAACACATTAGCTATTCAATATATAACCTTTTAATGTTTAAGTGCTATTTGACCGCAGCATATTCGATTTGAAATGTTTCTAGTGGAGTTCCATGTTCATTTGAAATGGTATGACCAAAACAGCCGGTTGGAATGGATGACCGTTAATCAATAACATCCACTTCAGATTCCAGTGTAAGGGATTAAGAAGATACAGTCCATTGCTCCTAAAACACTAACCCCCAAAAAATATTTTTGTATATATTCAACTTATGTTTGCTGGTAAAACATCTGTGTTCATGCCACTCCAGTGAGTTGTGTTCTCTAATGGTGGTGTATCAATGATCAATGTTTCCTACCCCTAGGTGTGATCTTGGCTGCTGCCTGATTCCCTGTCTGATCGATGATCTCAAGGACGTGACACACACATGTCCTTACTGCAAGGGATACATATACACGTACAAGCGTGTCTGCTAACCACCAACAGCTGCATGCTGCAGACATACGAATATGCACCGATAAAACGCACGGCTCCTATTGGTAGGGACGGGCTTATTTCTCCGGCCTAACGCTGTGTCCTGTTCTTTCTTTAACCCTCCCTAACTGTAGTTTTATTATTAGTTGGCCTTGTCTTTATTGTGTGTGTGTATGTATATATGTATATGTATGTATGTATATATATATATATATATATATACACACACACACACACGTCTCATCACTAGACCTTCCATGTATAGACATGACGTTTCCACTGTACACATCTAAAACTGGGCAACCAAACCTATGAGGCATAACATCCACCGTGAAAAAAAAAAAAGGTTACAGAAGCGTGTTGTACAGAATTGTCAATGGTTAGAAGACTCGCAATATGCATTTATGAAGAAATATGTAAGGATAGAAGCCTCAGCTGGAGGAAAGCTGTGAAAATTGTCACTTTATTTAGTTCAAAGTATCTGTGAATCTCACCAAGAGGCAAGTTTTTATTGAATTAACCTACGCAGGGTCAGTAATGCGTTCTATTTATTTTAGATATGTTTATAATTTTAACATGTCATTTTGAAGAGTTGATGTCTGTATATTTTTGTTCTAATTCACCTAGTCTTTCCTGTGCAATAAAACATGTATAGTTTTTTGAATGTCAGTGAACTAAAACGACAACATTTATATCCGTCTTGGTAAAACGATTTACTCGGTGGTTGATTTCATGGCATGGATATGTGACTTGCATTGCTTTTCAATATTGAATGTCGGTTGAGATAACTCTTCAGATAACGCTGTTTACACTTATAACCCCCTTCATTTTCAAATTGGTGTTATTTCTAATGTCATTTTATAAAGTGTTAAGGCTCTCAGTGAAAATCTACATGTCGCACATTTTTAAAATATTTGCCAACACATACCTTTTTTTAATTGACAAAAATCTTCTCAGTTGATGAAGGAAATCAATGATGTGCTATGCCTTTTATAGACGGCTTTGAATGCAGTAGTAAAAAAAACAAACATCTGATATTAACTAGCGTTTGGCTGAGAATTGTTTCCATTGTTCAGAAGTGGATGAAAAATAACCATGTACAGCTAAGAGACATTTCGTCCGATCATACGGTTTCATTACATGGTAGTACAGGAGACAATACATGCCATTACCGTTAAAGTGTGTGCTCAGCCCAATGGCCTCGTCTGCCTGCTGAGTATACTGTCATGCTAACACTGTTCAGGATTTGCACCTATCCAATGTTCAATCGTTCTCATTAGGATGTTGCTTCAGAACATTAACAGCTTAACTAGATAAGTCTACAATGATTAAATGGGAAATTATATAAACCTGTCCCCAAGTATTGGGAGGGGGGAACAGTGCTATTCTGGGTTTGTAAGCCTACAAAAGTTACATGAATCAATTGCATTGTTGCACGTTTTAACTGCCATACTAACCACATTAACAAAGTGTAGGCTTTAATAAAGTAATGTGGCAACAGTACATTTGAGCTAATTTGCTTACTACTTAAAAAAAACCATCAAACACTAATCAGCCATAGAATGTCCATTTCTAATCTAAGAGAACATGGCTGCCCAATGTAAATGAATACTGGCTAATCCCTAGTTTAGTATGCTTTTCAATAACACATGTGATTTCAAGCTAGCTGCGATAGAACAGCGTATTTTAATCTGAGGGATTGCACTGTACTTTAAATAAAAGCACTGTATGTCTTGTATTTTGTGGATAACTGCATTTATTTCTGTGATGTGGATAATTGAAATCAAGCTGTTTGACTGCTACAGGTACTATTTTATCAATAAAAATCTGAACATTATAAAGCTGGTATTTTGTTTTATTTTCAATGGGCATGTCCATGACATTCCAAAATCAATATTTAACGAGTATAAATAACACAAAATGAAGCATGTGAGTCCATAGTCATAGGTTTTTACATCAGTTGTGCAAAACAATGCAAGCAGATCAATCTCTCCACCGATGGCCACATTGGATATTGCAGCATTTATAGAATGTTGTCATAGGTTCATCTGCAGATCTGGTCTGAATCTGCATGAAGTATGCCCGAAGATGCCCGCACTTTGGACAGGTTTCTGGGAGGAAAGAAAGTACACTTTATATGAAAAAGGATTCCAAGAGTTCCAACAAAAAGTGAATACTAATAACATCGCTTTACTACGTATAATTGAGAGGCGTTATGTACGTGTAACTCGACACTATTCATCTTGACTGATCTATACTTACAAATGTGCATGCTATAAAATAAATGGGGGCTTAGGCGTAAAAAGTGTGGCCACGATGGATGAGGCACTTACCAGGAGTGGAGTCCACATTTTCCCAAGCTGCCGCTCCACCAAGAACATCGTCGACTTCTTTAAGTTTAGGATAATTCCTGTTGTTTACCTTTAATGGCAAAATGCACACATTTAGACAATGGCTATTCAAGGTTGACGTTACCAAAAAGTAAAATGCAATTGCCCTTTGTAACCTTGACGGTTCACTGTAAATTGTAATGCAAATATTTGACTGATTGTATCGGGGCGGCAATTTGACAAAGTTTACCTTTCTTGTAATATTATGTACGTATGGGCATGTGTTGCAGGCGAATCTCAGGCACTTCTGTCCCTCCTCGACAATCAAAACATTTCCACATGTTGGACAAAAAAGGAGCATGTTGCAAATTGTGTAAATCCAAGAACAGATTAACAATTACAGATTAACTCATTTGAATACACGGGTTGTTAATATGGCCAGAATAACGCCACCAAATGCTTTTAAATATATGTTTTAATAACTTGGCGTGAACGTCTAGAATACATTCGAGAGGCGGAAGCATGGCGGAAGTAGCCAATAGGGTGCAACTTCTTCTGATGCTCGGTATGACACAATTAATTGAGAAGACAAAATATTGATAACGTAGTAAAACAATAAAGTAAAAAAGATAAATATATATACATATATGTATATATTGATTTGATGCGAGATCCTTACAATATTGTTTAACTTTACAAGCGGACAACAACGTTGGATAAAAGTAAAAATGTCGTGTCCTCATAGGCTATAGTTTGTTTCCCGCCGGTATGATATTTGTGAAGGACACTCTTATGTTGTTGACTGGTTGTTGTATTCCTGCATCTGACTTGAATACATTCAAGCCATATATTTAAATAGTAAGGCTTTACTTCTGTAAACACTACTGTTTGTAGCCTAAACAGTATTTATTTTGTTCCAGTGAATGCAATCTCAACTGTTCACTAGTTTTCACAATAGGACCAGTGGTCAAAGTCTAATGTAAGATGATGATGGAGCAAGATGAAACCCCTGTAGATGTAATACCTTCTGTAAAAGATGAAGAGTTAGAACAAGAGGCGGGGACGACGGACTTAATAGATGATGCAGAGGAAGACGAAGAAGCACTCCCCCACTCAGAGATCTTGGATATTTTCGAAGAGGGTCTTGCTCGTCTTGTGCAGGATCCTCTACTTTGTGATCTTCCAATACAGGTAAGCTACACACATGACATAACATTGTATTCGTTTTCTTAGGTTTGTTAACAAATATGTAATCTCCATTTTAAGGTGACGTTGGAGGAGATTAACTCGCAAATCGCTTTGGAGTATGGCCAGGCGATGACCGTCAAGGTTTTAAAAGCAGACGGAGAGACCATGCGTAAGTGGAAATAAAAACAAGTTATATTGTATCCTGTCATGAGTTGGACATCATATTGCCCAACAGACAGTGTAACACATCCATCTTGCATATTCATCCTCTGTAGGTCTCAACAGCTACTACCCGTGTTTTAAAAATAACGTTTCTTCCTATTAGCTATAGTGGTGGTACAGAATGCCAGTGTGCTGGATCTTAAGAAAGCCATCCAGAGGTTCATGGAGCTTAAGCAGCAGCGTGAAGGAGGGGTGAAATACGTTAGCTGGTATGCACTCCATCCAGTACATAATAACTGACACGGGTAATTGTGGTTTCTCATTGATATGTTGCCATTCCGAAGTGACTGACATTTTTTAAATCTTATTTTACAGGAGATATGTCTGGAGGACTTATGCTTTAGTATTCCAAGGGGAAAAGCTGGAAGATGACAACACAAGACTGAAAGAGTAAGTGTAGTAGCAATCCGACACTCTCACATGTCCAAGTCTTGACTCTGATCATAATTGTCTATTGTCTGTATTTTTTTCTTTAGCTACGGAATCAGGAATAGAGATGAAGTAACGTTCATGAAGAAGCTCAAGAAAAAGTAGCCTGGTGTTGAACAATTGCACCTGTGAAACCTAACACTGGAAGGTGTTGTAAGTAGCAAGTACAGCTTGCAGACATTAATTAAATGCTGTACGAGAAAATATATAATGTTGACTGACTTTTTTGTAAAACAGTCCCTTTTTTTTTTCAACATCAGTGTTAATACATTTACAGCAATTGTAAATCAATTTGTTGATCTCTATGAGAGCCTATATTCATACAATATATTTTTAAATGTTTGATTTCTTGATCACTTGTCATATTTGAATATGAATAAACATACATTTTATAAAAATACATTTTTTTAACAATTATTATTCTTTAAAAATGATCGCCTTAGTATTTCACAAAATTTGAATTAACTTGACTAAAATGATTTAAGTCTGTACATGCTGGCTAGTTTATTGTATTGCAGCCAATGGCCTTTCTGTGATGAAAATAGTCATAAATTAGCATTACTCTATTATTATTATAAGGATAACAAATTCACAGTCACATGTTGCATGATCATTTTAGTGATGTACATTACATAAAGATCACAAATATTGTTGCTATTTACCAAAAAATCTGGAAGTTTTACATTTGTAGAAAATGTAGAATATATAACATATATACAGCAGAGATAGCGTAAAGCATACCATAAAAAAATGAAAGATTCCAGCATAGTCCCTTTCAAAAGAGTGTATCATTTGGCCGTTCAAATACATTATCTAATGGCTTTCATGACAATTTAGAAGTCACGATTTGAGGCAATAACTAGGATTAACTTAATTGAGCTGATCATTCATAATTGGGACTGATGCATGGTTATATAATTGCTGTTTTATTTTAATACATTTTCGGTAGAAATTATTTTAGTATTTTCATTTAGTGAAATTCTTTGTTTCTAGTTTGAGACATTAGATGTCACTATAATACAACTATTCAGTTAATCAGACAAATCAGAAGCTGATTTAATAAAATCTAACCTAGAGAATCCATATTGTAAATAAAATCCATTCAGAAAATATGTCACTAAAAACTATGCTCCCATTGATTGATACTTTAATTTGTATGAATAACTTGACATCTAAATATTAAGCCTATCCACCGAGTCATATTACCGATTGTCAAATAAAATTGGATAGAGGGACATTAATTATTAATAATAGCAATAAGACTAACTAGTTTAGTGTTTAGAAGGGCCCTTTGTCGTTCACTTGCACAATGCTTGTGTTGATCTTATTTAGAACCAAATTTGGTCTATTTTCAGCTAAATTGAAAAAGCTGTTTTTATATGTAAGTAAATATGAGGGACATGTTTACATATGTTTGGTAATTAACATTGTTTGCTTTTATTAGTTTCTGTATCATGTAGAGTCAGATAGCTGTAGTGCTGCTAGTGCAGACTGCATTGTTACCAAAACAAAACTTCAGCACACATCCGCTGAAAAGTGCATTAACCCCATTTTGTACCATTTTTTTTTAACAATACCGGAAAGATTATTTAGACATTAGAGGAAACACAGTAAAATATAATGATGACAATCGTTAGATACCAGGTGGTATAGGTCAAAGTTGAGAGGTGGTGGAAAAACTACTAGAGCAGAAGTCAAAAATGTAATACATGTAAAAACATTCCGTACATAATAGTTTTAAGAAGTCTTTCACCGAACTTTGTACTCAAATAAAAGTAATACAATATCAAATGTACTAATGCATGTATGTCATTATAAAAATGTATAAAAAGTAAAAATACTGCATAACATTCCACGTAGTGTGTAGTCACATTCCAACCTGAATATAAAGTTATCCAGTTTTGGTTGACTTAATAGTTTCCTGCTATTGTTAGCAGAAAAATAATTAACAAGCTGATGGTTGAGCAGGTATGAAAAAGCCTCCCAATAATACAAAACGCAAAAGGAACATTTTTGCTCTTAAATGTAGTGGAGAACAACAAGTCAAAATACTTTCAAAGTATTTGAGTTAAAGTACAAGTCATTTCAAACCCAGCATTTCAGCTGACAATGACTGTGAAATAATTTTTCAAAGTTTAATTGGTAATTAATCACATAACAGCCAAAGTGTATTCCCATCCCATGGAATCATACAACTGCTTACTACACCTTGAAGACAACACTGGGAAAAGCTAGCTTGAAGCTAGAAAAAACTAGCTAGGTAGAGTTAGCATGAATGCTCGGGAAAACACAAAGCTACACTTGTTTTTCTGGAAAAGTACAAACTTTGTTCCTCTTAAATAACCATGACGTGATCGGGAATGACAACAAAGTGGCGTTATTCCCAGTTTAACTGAAATTCAGGGGATTCCAAGAAGTCGGAGGAGAAGACCCCTGATTCTGGGGACATTTCCAGGTGAGTGACTGCTTCCTCGTGGCCATGGGACGGTAAGGTGGTAAGGTCCAGCCAGTCCATAGTGTCGAGATGGGCATTGTGCAGGTGGCCAGCCGAGGGTAGTGTGTTGTTGTCACTGAAGTCCAGCTCCATGTTACTGACTAGTGGATGATCAAGCAGCTGTTTGTGCAGCGTGCCTTCTATCAGCGTCTCCATGGTTACCAAGGCCATCAAGCTGGACGAGGGGTTGAGGGTAGGGTCTGGGGGCTGCGCCACTTGGATCTGAGCCGGGGGGCGGGACAGCACTGTATTGATGGGCAGGGTGGTGACGTTGGCCGTCACTGGGATGAGCTTGTCCAGGCATGAAGGATCCTGTCTGATAAAGGGTGTGATTTCTAGAAATAGGTGGACAAAGATGAGATATGTGTCATATGTGACATATGTGTGAGTGTCAAATCGACTGGAAATATTGAATCTACTACACATTGTCGTTTTCTTACCTCCACTTTCAATCAACACATCAAACAGGTCATCCATGTGTTGGCTGAGAGCGTTGGGGACCTGCAGTATAAACAATTTGTTCATGAGGAATTTTGGGTAAGTGTTCGTCGACGATTAAGGGGCTCGAACATTTCTTGCTTTACCTGCATAGCAGTTTGCATGCAGCGGGTCTGTTTGACAGCGTCCTCGTAGCGTGGTGGATCCTTACATTTGGATATCAGGGTCATGGTTGGCTGTAGATGATTATGAAATCATAGAACATTCAATTATGATGGTGATACACCCCTGTTTGATACCTACCTCCATGTCCGCATTTATATCAAATTGTGTATGGAACGATGTGAGGAAATACAAACATTTCTTGACAAAAAACGTGATAAAAAGTCATTATACGAAGCATCCAATCGGCAAAATGACTAAACGTGAATGTATTGGTCTTGATGGTGGGTGAAAGTACTTGCAGAGCATCGACTCACGGGGGCAGTGTTGAGTAAATGTTGAGCTGTGTCTTCTGCGGCTTGGCTCTGTGTGGCCCTCACCTGGGAACTAAGGCCTGGGGAGGTGCTCAGTGGACTAGACTGTGGAAATATCAGCACAAAGGCACGGTAAAAGGTGCTAACAGGCACAATTAAACACCCTCTTAGAGGTGTGCAAGAATTAAGTGCAGATACGTGCTAGAAGAGGATATTTCAGGTCTTTTTGGCCCACTCCAAATTTCCGTCTTTACACTGGATACATGCCTAAACTGGGCTTTTGTCATTCCAAACCCTATATATATTCCAGTTGGATATACACAGTGTCAGGCCAAATGGGTATTTTGTACCGTATTGCTGCCAAATATCAGCACTGTAAGAATGGCTCTGTGCCTTGAATTGCTTTAGCGATTTTGCCCAGTTTATCCCATTCCATACATGCTGTCTAATCATAGCATAAAAGATGAACCCCCACCCGAAATTAAACTTAGCATCATCCAAATCATAAACTTGAACCACCTCTTACATAAGGGTTGGTAAAAATGTATATTGATTATGAAAAAGGGATGCAAAAGGTCAGAGATGTCCTTTCTTACCTGTGTCCTAGGATTGGGGCTGTTACACTGCTGTTGTAATAAACCAGAGGCTTCATGTTTCTGTGGCATCACCCCTTGAGTCTGGGTATTGTCTGGGGCTACTCCGGTTACAGCTGTGTGTTGTCTGTTGTCGGGCAGCTTGACCGTGGCCGCGGTGGCCTGATGTAGCCGAGTCCCCGGCTGCAGTGTTTGAGTCGGAGGCAACCGTTGATGGGTCAAGAAGAATTGCTTCGGGGGACTCTGTGGTTTCTGCTCCGGAGCCCTGTCCTGTTCTAGGCCTACGGGAGAACCGCAGAACTCCTCTTTGACCCGAACGGGGAGCGAGGGGCTGTGCCTCGGCGCGCTCTCCTCCTGGTGGCCCCGTTTCTCCACCTCCAGCTGCATCTTCAGCTCCTCCACCAGCTTCTGCTCGCGCTCCAGCTGCCTCATCAGCTCCTCGATCTGACGCTCCTTCTCGTGGAGCCGCTGGTCCTTCTCCAGGCTCCGGCACCCGGGGCGGTGGCCGACCTCCTCCCGGGCAGACGAGAGACGCGGGGAGCTGCCGGGAGTAGTGGAGTGGGTCTCTGAGTCTGTTCCACCCCTTTCATCCAGGCCCATTCTGGACACCTTGAAGGCCACCGGGGACACAGGGGGAGTGGACCTGGGAGTGTTTTCGGACTTTGGCACCCTAGTGGTGGCGGCGGCGGCGGCGGCGGCGGCGGTACCGGGTGAGACCATCTCCAAGGCAACGGCGGCAGGCTGGCCGCCCTTTGATTTGTCATGATGCGACCGGAGCCTCTCGACGAGGTCGTTCTTGGTGCCGGAGACGAGAAGACCCCTTAGCTTCAGTTCCGCTTTCAGCTCGGCCACCTGAGAGTTGTTTTTTTTTTTTTTTTAAAGGAGGAAAACCATGTCTTAATGGATCTCAATCACCCAGATGCTATTTTATTAGCAATCGTTCCATCAAACTGCCATGTCATAATGTCACCTTCATCTCATCCAAATTGTAGGGTAAGTGATCTGACATGCTAGGGGGCGGAGTCCGGTTGGAATGCGCCGGGCCATCGCTAGTGATAAAGGCAGCATGCGCAGTTGAAAGGTTAGTCACATTTCGCCTTCTCCCCTTTTTCCCCACTCTGATGTAAATAAACAAGAAAACATGTGGGAGTACACACACACACACACACACACACACACACACAAGGCAATCTTGTACAGCGCACAGCAATCTTTCACCCTCAATGATGGCAGACTGGAAACATATGCTGTGTATTTCACCGAGAGGCAACAGCTGTGTTGGAAACATTCGCAACAGATATGTTTAGTCCAACAAAAAAAAAAAAAACGTTTTTCACCGGGGCTCGGGAAAAAGGAATCCAAAGTGCCGTTCATGTTGAGAGAAACTGAAATGTTGTAGACCCAAATCTATCAGCCAATTCAAATAATAATATTAATAATGATGATAATCATACGCTTGTGCGCGGCCGCACAAGCTAAATCCTTGGCCTTGCGAAGTGTTTTTCGGAGGGTGGATAAAGGTACCTCAACGTGGCAGGCTGCGGGACCGCTTGGCAGACGTAGCGCTGCTGCTGCTGCTGCTGCTGCTGCTGCTGGTTCAGGATCTGGAGCTGCAGGAACTGCTGCTGCTGCTGCAGGAGACGCACGTAGGCCGTGTCCAGGGGGGCTTCGTGGCCGGCGTCCTGCTTCTGGTCGGGTGGGACGTACTGGTGGTACTTGAGCTTCTTCATGCGCGGCTTGGGGTCTTTGTTGCCCTTTTTGCCCCGGTTTTTCTCTGCAGCGCTCGACCTGGGCTGGCTTTGCTGTGGATCACCGGGGGGAACACAGGGGGGGGGGGGGGGAGACAGACAAACCGTTACAGGGGCAGGAAGGTATTAGTGCCCAAGGTTCTGGGTTCAAATCCCCAATCCCTGCAGTGTACTTGTAAGCAGCATTCCTGAGCAAGTTACCTCATGCCTACCTTTTTTTTTTTTTATTAATTGCATGTATCTCATAATCACTGCAAGTGGCCTTGGATAGAAGTTTGTGCTAAATAGCATAATATTAACAAATAAAGGACCAACTGGAGGATGAGGGAAGGGTCTGTGTGATCTCTAGCCAGTGTTCCAAGGCAACTCACTGTGAGTCACGTAAACAGAGTATTACCGTTTCAACTAACCAGGGGGGACATTGCCAAAACACCAAGAGAGAAAGTCAGGATGTGGAAATGGGGAGTAGGAAGTGGATGTAATGTGGTCCTTATTGTTTTACAACCTGGAATCTAAGCAGGCACATGAAAATGCCTTGTTCATTGAAGTGGGGCTCTGCATGGCCATTACTAAAGCTAAACAGGCTAAGATCGTTCAACTATCATATTCCGTGGTTAAAAGGCCGTTTGACTTCAAGCCCCTGAGGGTGACAATTTATTCACTCCTTGCTTTTAGAACTTATGCCTATATTTCACACACTCTTATGATAAACGCTATTTGACCCCATTCAAAAGAATATGCACAGCTGGTTTAGTAGTTAAACTCTTTCCGACACCTTTCTTTGCATTACTTTGGCTAAGTGCTGATTTTAAACTCTTGAACTAAGTTTTCAGTCTGACAAAACACAGATCATCTGTTCTCCCCTTTTAGATATTCAAACATTCAAGAAGGGGACTTTAATATTAGCTGGACGTGACCAGTATTGAGTGATGAGTGATTTGTGAGGGAATTGAACCAAAATGAAACCGACTATTTCGATTGCAACCGAGGCCGGATTTTACATAATCAAAATCATATCCAGCAATAATACTGCTGACCAGTTTTGTTTTTTTTAACTATCCAATCCCGCTATCCCCCCACCCCTATAACATTAATGAATCCCAGGCCCACCTTGATGAGGAAAGGCCCTCGAACAGGCGGGGCCGCGGTAGTGAGGGGCCGCAGGACCGCCAGATGCTTGTTGGGCTGCTCTATGGTGCAACCAAGGCCGGGTGAGTCTGAGGAGGACTTGGAGGCGAGCGGAGAGCCGGTCTGAGATAACCACAGACCACAGATATGAAACACATGACGGATTCAGCAGGAGGGAACAGGAGGGGAAACGCAAGCGGGCTTGTTAATCATCATCATCATCATCATCATCATCTCACACCGGCGGGGGGAAGAGGAAGAACATGGAAACATTGACTGGAATAACTTCAGTCAACCAGCTGTGTTTGTCTGATCTATTGTTCCCTTTTAAATGAAGATAAATAAATTAGGAAATAAGAACTAATATCTGCGTGACGTACGTGCATGTATGTGCTGCTTATCGCGTGGCCTGCTATGCATACCATGAATGAACATGCAGCTTAGTAGTACCTCAGAGAAAGGACGATGCATGTGTAACGCTATGCGTTACAGCGCAATATGCAAGTCAGGAGTCTGTGTGTATATAATAAAGGCGTTCTTCTGTTCTTCCCAGTGTTGATGACTTACCAACAGGGTGTGGTTTTGGCAAGCAGGAGGTGGACTAGACTCTGTCCTTGCGGCCTCTCTTTGCGAGGCGGACGTGGCTTGTTGTGGTGTTTGTTTAGGGGTTTGCTCTGCAGACACTGCAGCCGGTTGGGAGTCAGTACTGTTCTCATCAAACTTGTACACATCCTGTATTTTAGGGTCATTCCCCTGGTCGGCTATGGGAACAATAAAACAACACAGAAAACAAAAAGAGTATTCATTTTGAATCCATGTTGACGACTGTACCTTTGTCGGTTTACGCTTCACCGAATTGTTTTGGATATCTGGTGTATGACTAGTCATTTGTTAACAGCAGGAAAACATTATTATAGAATTTCAGTAACAATAGGGTGATGCGTTTTACTCGTTGTGATAGCGAAGATCTGCGGAAGTAAGAGGAATAAAATGTAAGTGTTGTAAGGCAATTTATATTGCTCTAACAACTTAGGTACACATATTGTGGAACTATGGGATTTAGATTGCATTAGCACGTAAATATGACCCAGATTGGCCCACAAATGTGTAGTCTGTAGCATGCATATATTTCACCCTGTTTCAGCTCTATACTGTTCTCAAGCCCATTCAGAATATGTTGACTCACTTTGCCTCAAACTCTCCTAGCATCCGATGCATCTTTTGATGGGTGAAACCACATGAATGTGCTTCCTAAGGGATCAGCTCCTCTGCTCCTCCCCAGGAACTTTCTCCCTCCACACGTCCACCACCAATGGGATTCAGTGTGAACCCCATCCGCCCCATCTGTCCCCACGTTTCCTCTCTTGCTGTTGAATTCTCTGAGTGTCTTCATTGTCCTGCTTATTTTGTATTTTGTTCTTTAACTGACTGTAGTCATGTTTTTTTTTTTATACTGCACTGTAATAGCCCCTTTACCACCAAATTAGCTGTGGTTCTTGAACCGGTTCCGTTCGGGATTCTTGGAACCTTGGTGCTATCTAGCGAACCACACCGCGGCTCCTCCAGTTTGGAGCGGAACCATCGTAATCAAGGATGCGGCATAAAACGGAGGGCGCTGCACAATGCACACAGGAAGTTAACAGTAGTGGCACGCTCTTTTGTTCTTCCTCTCTTTCTGACCTGTAGAATATCAGACTGATGTCGTCATGGTTCGCACGTCAGGTCAGGCTATTCTTTTTTAAAACCTACAATTTTTTCGCTTCCAGCCGGGAACCAACTTTTGGGTTCCGAACCAATTTATTTTTGTTCGAAATTCTCCAAATGGTTCAAATTTGGGTTTGCGAACCGGAACGGCACCCGTTCCATGTTGGTGGAAAAGGGGTATAAGAGGACCTTGATTGCTTGCCTGCAAGGCAGCAAACAAATAAAAAGTCTAAGTAGAATAATCTGTGACAATAGGGACATAAATATCTAGGATAACAATGGTGCGGGATAGCCATGTCTCTCTACCAATCGGATCGTCCTTAGCGCCGGTGTCGACGACGGGCAGAATGTTCTTCACCACCAGCTCCATGGGCCCGGGCCGCTGAGCCAGCTTCTCGTTGAGGTCGTCGGCCAGTCTGGCCCGCTTCAGCCTCATCTGGGTGGCTTGCAGGGAGGGCTCAGCCTGCGTCTCTGTGCAGACACACACACACACACACGTGCAAACACACGCACACACGCACACATGCACACAAACAGATAGACAGACAGACAGACACACATGCACGCACACACACACACACACACACACACACACACACACACACACACACACACACACACGTACACGAGTGCAAACACACACAGACACACACACACAAACACACACCAAGATTGAGAAATCAGCTTTGCTCATGCTCCTCCTAAGAACTCTCTAGTTGTTCTGATGGATGGAGTTCTTAGGAGGAGCATGAGTCCGACCGCACAAGGCGCAGACAATCACATATCAACTTTGTGTTCATCTGTTTGAAAATACAAATAAGAGAAAAACCGCAGACGGGCCGATGAGTGTGTGTGTCGCAATGCGTGCGCTTTGATTACCTTGCAGGATGTGCATGCGAACCAGCTCTGATCGTTCCGGTCTGTTGCAGATCTTGTGCTTCAAGAAGTTCCCGGTCTGCAAAGTTAAAGCAGGTATGAGGATTGAAGGGTTAAAATGATGTTTCCGTCAGCCTGTATTTATGTACTCCAACATTGCCGCTCTTACCCTGGCTCTCTCCAGGTGCCGGATCTGGTCATGGAAGGCGGCGGGCATCTTCAGCGCTACAGGGAAGTTCATAAACGTTATGTTCGCCATTCCCAATAAGTCATGTTGAAATATTTTCACACTGGCCCAGCCGATCCGTTGTTATTTTAATGACATTACATGATTTAGATGTTTTGAACTTCCTGGGTAATTTCCCGTCTCACAAATGTTTATTGTGAAATACTAGCAGCCACCACGCCATTTCCTTGAGGTCAGCTTTGGGATTGTGGCCATTTGTTATTATGATTTAGTAACAGTAACCCTTTATTCAAAAGTCTGTTGTTGTTGTTGTTGTATGAACAGTTAAGTAGACCGTTAACAGTAAAGTAGGACTGCAACACAGGTGTACAGTCAGCTCTACATCTAGTTATTTGTGTTTGTACTGTTCATTTACGAGTGTCCATTTTAGTTTCCAGTGACAAAGCTAACAGTTTGAGTGAAACTGTTAGCTTCCGAGCAGATTCACTCACTGTAAGGCGAGAGCAGGTTCCCAGACTAGCCACATCAGCCATTATACGCTCCATTAGCTTTTAGCACTAATTTCCTTGGAGGTGGTGGGTGGGGGCTCGTCAGTATTGAGGAGTATGGTATGTCAGAGGAACAAAGCAAAACATTCTTGCTCATCACCCAAAACCCCGGTGAATACCTACCATAATCTGTGTGTGCGTGTGTATGTGCGTGCGCGTGCGTGTGTGTGTTTTGTCCGGGGAGGGTCGGGTGGTGAAGCCAAGCCACAGAGGGGGGGTTAGCTGACCCGAGAGTGTGACTCATGTCGTCATCTGGAGCATGACTCAAATAAACAACAATCTGACCCCCCACCAGTGCCGAAACACAATGTTCAGTTCTCCTGCTTTGTCTCCACCGTGGAGGACATGTTTATAACCAACGGATACTGAAAACTGGTAATGATCCTCCTAACGCGGTTAGCACCGCGGTGCTAAGCTAACCTAGAGGCTAGAGGCCTCTAGGTTCTAACCTAGAGGCCTCTGCTCCTGACAGCATGAGATTGTAGAATGTTCATAGCAGCACTCTGCTGTACCGTTGATTACCCTAACATGCACGCCTGTGGAGGTCTGGGATGCAGTGGGGGCGCTTTGGAAACCCGAGCACCCAGAGGAAACCCACATGATCCCGGAGAGAGAGGGGGAGAGAGAGAGAGAGAGAGGGGGAGAGAGAGAGAGAGAGAGAGAGAGAGAGAGAGAGAGAGAGAGAGAGAGAGAGAGACCGAGACAGACCGAGACAGACAGACAGAGAGAGACAGAAAGAGACAGAAAGAGACAGAAAGAGACAGAAAATGAGAGAACGAGAGCTCCACACTGTTAGGCCCCAGATGGGTCTGAGAAGCCAAGCAGGGCCGGTTCTTCGCTGTGAGGCAGCGGACCCTAACCGCCACCACCACTTAGGTTCCCGCTCGGCCTCTGGTTATTACGCCAGTGCGGTGTCTGTAACTACCGGTTAGGCCTGCGACTTGTCATTATCCTCGGCGGTGTTATACTGCTACCGATTAACATGGGATAATGTATTAAAAAGGTACGGCATGGCAGGACCATGATGTACACACTTGCACACACAATTGTATAATGAGGGCTTTATTTTGTGTTTGACTTATCATTATATTCTATATCATTATCGTGATGCATTATATTTACGGCCATAATGGATGCCAGTGTGGTGCCACATACTCACGTGGCATGATGCCCTGTTCCACAAGCTGCTCCCGGCTGCGTCTCTGCTGCAGGCAGAGCTGCAGGACTGTGGGAGAGAGACACAGAGAGAGAGAGAGAGAGAGAGAGAGAGAGAGAGAGAGAGAGAGAGAGAGAGAGAGAGAGAGAG
>JAOPJO010000088.1:6673898-6684710 GCA_027123675.1 Molva macrophthalma
CTGCCTGTATCTTCCCATGATCATGCTCTAAAATTAAATCAAATATTTTGCTGTCCGAAGTGTCCTAAAAAGAAGTTATTCTTCATCTAATAGTGACAAGACTGCATCTCATGTGTGTCCAAACTATTTCACTCCTATTGTCTGTAACGGTAATTTGTACTGTCGTTGTGGATAAGGAAGAGGCGCTTTTGTATTGAAACTGAATAATTTACAGACCTGTCCGCATTGGTATTTGGAATGTGCTTTTCTCCAACAGAATAATTTGTTATCAATTATCAGGAGACAATGCATAATTGACAGCCTTTTCAGTAAGCTACTTTCAAGTACTGTCATGACATAATTAAAGAAATACTTTAGACGTCCTATTCGTTCTTTTTGAGAATTCCAGAAGCAGCTCATTCCACTTGACTGGTCACCTGTGGAAAGGTTTGTGGCAGGTGAGTGATCATCTTGAATGAGCTACCACTTGAGTTCTAAGTTGGCGGTTTATGTTGCTTTTTGTTTTATATATATATTAATCCTGGCACCTATTCCAAGAATGCAAAGTGAATGCCATGTTTCCTTTTGGGAATAATGCAAGAGTGGAACTTTTAAAAAGTATGATAGGATGGTTTTGACTTTCATCTCGAAATTCAACTGCTACAAATATTGAAATGGCAAATATACATTTATAACATGACCATCACACAGCTTGTTGTTAAGGGAATGTCATGCAGATATACATCACTGGCAACCACTGACAGCCACAATAGCTAACTGTGCACATTTTGATATTTAGTCATTTAGCAGACACTTTTTTGACCCAGTGCATTTCAGATGCATGTGATTAAAGAGCAGGTAGGACTTAAACATGTTTAAACATTGCTCAAGGTTGTCCACACTAGGGTTTGACTCCAGGACCGTTCAGCTGGGAGTCAAACACCCTTACCACTGACTAGACTATGCTGCCACCATATAGATGTAATAGATGTTCAATCCATACAGCCAATCCATACGACATTTAATGAAACTAAATCAAAGTTTTGGTACCTACATTGTCAGAACAAACATGAGGGTTGAAAATGTAATGACATGTGACTATATGTTTGATCAACGCACAGTAGCAACATCCATATTGCATCAAGCATCAGGAATACTTCGGCATTGTGATGTGTGATAGTGACCTTGTCTGTGGCATGTCCAGGGATACTGCATCTCAGAGACTGACATGTCTGGGAAAGCGTTGCAGATCCTGGCTTGCTTTGTGAGAACCAAATCAGATAGATATGCAAGATGTTTTCCTTAATCTTTCAAAAAACGACGATAACAGAATGCTTGTATTTCACTGATAATCATCTAAGTCACTGTAGGCATGGTACCACAAAAAAATACCATGATGGTCCACAAAGAATATCATAAATCTGCGATAGTAAACCCGTTGTCCTAATTCACTAATGACTTAAGCCACTACTTAAACTTTGATTATGTCCTGGCACACCACTATGCAATTCCTATCTCATTCCTCACTTCTTTCCACAAACAAATTGGGAAGTCAGGGTTTGTTTTACCAGTGTGAGAGTGGCCTTGGTCTGAAATAGACACATAGTCGCATGTATAAACCCAGCAGGGTAAATGTTTTGTTTTTGGTCACTTCAGAAGGGTGCGGTTTAGGTTCCCTCTTTTCATTCCTATGCAATAAGAGTGGTGATGGACATGAACTTGGCTTGAGGGTTTGTGCCCTTAACCCAAGTTGAGGCGGTGGCCCTCACAACCAACCAAATCCTGTCTAATGTTTGGCTGATGGGGCCCCTCTATGCGAAGCCTTACCAACCCCATTGTAAACTAAAGTCAATGGTTATTATTGATCAAGCTTACACCATGCTCCACCCTGTCACTAATAGTTCAAACCTCATATTGGGGTATGTTACGGGAATACAATGTCACTAAAAGATGAGAACATAATGAACATTATCTAACACAACACAGCTTTATTATGTAAAAAAAAAACATTTTATATAATATGATAAACGTTAAAGTCAGTGAGTGTAGAGTTGAATAGAGGGTTGGCTCATTTCAGAACCCCTGGTCATACGCGGGAGTGATAAGAAAATGGCTGCAAATGATCAGTCATACGTGACATTTGGACCAGACGCCCGATAGCAATCTCTGGCCAAAACAATCCATGCTAAGGCGCTAACGGCAGTGACAAGGGAGGCTGCTCCACACACACTCTAGTCCTGCACAGTGGAAGTAGCACACGTTGTACTAGTATTAGTTCTGGTAGTAGTAGGAGTAGGTAGTTGTAGTCAAAGTATTCAAATGAATAGTAGTTGTATTCTTAGAAGTAGTCGAAGTGTTAGTAGTATTTGTTGTAGTAGTTATTGATGTTGTCATAGTTGGAGCAGTAGTAGAAAAAAGTACTAGTAGTTGAAGTAGTAGTAGTAGCAGTTGTAGTAGATGTTAATGTTGTAGTTGTGTGGTAGTAGCAGTAGAAGTGGTAGTATTAATAGGGCTTTGTGAAGTTTCCAAGTTCGTTTTAATAGGTTGGAAAGAGACCTTTCTACTAATAGCGGCTTAGATTAGGGCGGAATTCCCCTTTAGTAGGTTCATGGATTCTGAGAAAACCTCACCCCCACGACGTCTTACTCATCCTGCACTCATCCTAGAACCCTCTCTAGAAACCCCAGCTGCTTAACGCAGTCGTTGTGCTTCATCCATTCTGTTTGATCGCAGATCTGTTCCTAAATCAGTCAGATTGGGCTTGGAAAGTAGTACATTGTATGAACATACAACATAGATAAGCCATGAATAGTCTTCCGTAACGGCTGCACAGTCTGTACAGAAGACAGAGACATAACATAGGGACCGATTCATTATGAAGTCACTGCTACTATGAATAGCACTATGACATGTGCGAATGCAATGCGCAAATCCAGTTCACCGAGGTGTAGTACAGTAATAAATGTTCAAAATCCAAGTTGTGCTACCTAAACCTATACCCTTACAAACCTGATACTAAAATAGTGGAAATAGTGATACAAATATATTCCAAACCCTTTACACAATGATTACTAACCATAAAGAACAACGGTTGGTTATTTTTAATGAATTCGCCATACAGTCATGTAGAGAAGAATATTTGTAACCAGACTCCATAAATGTCAGCCAACTGCAATGCTTGTAGCCTGTGGTTTATTTATTTTCCATGTATAATTCCAAAGACCTTTTTCAGTTCACTGTTATGTCATGTCTTTTATGCTGTCTACATCGAGGTGAGTCATTATTTAGAGGTTTTGGTAACAAAAGTTAGGAAAATATTTAGAATGTTAAAATAGCAATTCAATCAACTTTACTCATGACTATTGTTTTGCTTATAAAGGAGGTCTAGGTCTACCTTTTGAAATGACGATTGCATGCTTTTAAATAAAAGTTAATCACAATTAGATAAAATTCACAAATGTGTGCATCTTTCCAATGTGCAAACCTTAAATGGAGAATAAATGGATATTTGATAGATTCAATAGGCATATTATATCCTTGATGTTCCAGAATCCATATGTCCTTAGGCTATGCCAGCAATTATCTATTTGCAAATTTGAAATCAAAGTGTAACTTTATATAAATCTATGAAATACAAACAGTGCTCATTTCACAGAGAAAATATACAAGTTTTCCCCTTTATGACAAATGCCAGCATGTGCTATAAACAAAATGCATCATACTTTTCCTTCCTGGTTTGCTTCCTGTGTTGTTGTCTGAGACTGATTGTTTATGTTGGAGGAGATTGGACTTAAAATGACTGCTGAAAAGTCAGTGTCAACTCTGCGAAAAGTTTAACAGTGAGAGCTTGACCGCAATCACATCAACCCAATCAGATTCTTTATTTCATTATTGCAGCCATGATAGCTTTCCCAAGCCAAAATCAACACTTTCTTTATTTTGCCCTGTAGGGAATGTTTCAGAATACCAAAAGGCTTTGCATCTAACACGTGTATGGAACAGAAAAGCACAAACAGTTACCCAAATATTTGTAAAGTATCTTGGCTTGAAGTATAAGGTCAAACTCAACATCTGAACTGCTAAGTTGGATTTCTTGCAGACTCTATGAACATCTCCAGATTTAGCCCGATTAAAAGAAAAGACAATCCAATTCTGATTCACTAAATCGTGATCTGCAGCTCTGCGAAGCTTACTTGTTTTTTTTAGGTTTTTTTAACCAAGACCCTAATCCCTCTCCCCCGTTTCACTGGGGTTTAGTCCCCCAGATGTATCTTCCAGTCGGCCTAAAGCACACACATGTGGTTGAAGTCGTCTTGCTGCAGAATTTTGGATGTGTGTGGACTGAAGACAGCTCCACCCACAACAATGGAGTATATTCTTAAAGGCGGTTAGTAAGTCAAAGTGATTGACGAATTTTGGCTGATGAGCCACTGGCTGCTGTATCCAAGCCAGACGTGCCTTTGGACAACATCATGACAGCTCAATGAATAATAATAATAAATACAAACAGAAATACAGCATTTCTCAAATATTAGGCTGGAGGTTCAAGGACATTGGTTGGGGAGGTTATACAACAATGGAATTACATGCTTTTTGTATTGTGCTGGCATGCAGTTTCTGGTGATTATTTTAACATAGAATTGGTACATAATCAATGGGTTTCCAGAATGCTATGCTCGTAAAATCCTTTCGCCGAAGACAAACGGTCACATATTTTAAAAGTTCTCTAACAAAGAACAGAGGCTTTGTTTTAAATATTTATAAGAGGCTTGATTTATATTCCGATTGCCTTCACTCTATCGCTTATCATATTTGTGACGCTTTGCGACTCTCCTACTCATACTAATAAACAAATAATAATGCTACGCCACACTGGTGCAGAATACATATTTAAACGTTTTAGAAAAAGGAAAGAAACAAGCTTGACCAATAAAAAAAAAGGAGAAAAAAAGATGACAAAGGAAAAAAATTAAACAGGGAAGAACATTCATGAAAAGAGACAAGAGATAAGGCCATCCTATAGAAAAATGCTAATCCTGCTGAATTCACAGAGCCAATGTTCATGATAAACCCTTTCAAACATGGCTCCTTTAAACAAATCCCATTTATACGTATTGCTATATCGGAAAAAGGGTTGCATGTGATATGCACTGATATTGCCAGCTACTCCTTTTTGCAAAGGAGCCGTCCATACCGTCAAGACCACGGCCCCGGTTCCTGATTCAGCGCCCTCCCCAGTCTCTCTGAGCAAGGCAGCGCTCTGCAGATGGTGGGAAAGCCAGTTGGAAGTCCCTGCAGGCCTGGGGGCTCTTTGAAGCTATGCTTCACACAGCTGCCATGGGAGGGGGACCCTGCAAAGGTCTTAAGAACAGCCCCGTCTTATTAGCAAAATGCACGCAAACACGCACAAACACACGCAGGCATGCACGCACATGCGCACGCACACATATGTAGTCTAATATAAACCAACATGTAAACAGACAGATGGCCACAGATGTGATGCACACATGTATTTGATTGTAATTGGTCTACTTGGCTTACTGTAATGCGGTCTGGCCATTCATTTGGCTTGCATTCCAGCATACTCTGCAGTGTAATCGACTGCAACTGTCATGTGCTGCCAAAAATGATAATGTAATCCCTGTTTGGTAGCACTTGACAATGTTAGCTTATTGTTCAGCCCTAAATGCACTATCGAAAGCAGCCGTTCTGCACTTTTGTTGTTTCATGTGGGATTCATTGTATTTGACTCAGTAGTTGGATTCAACGCGTGACTGTATTTCTTGTACACAGAAATGCCTTCACCGTTTGAATTTCCTTGTACAGAGAAGTGCTATCGCAACAATATAATAGTGCAAACTTTTTTGGAGAGCAATGATAGCAATCAAACAAGCCAACTGACACACAGCAGTATATAAAAAGCAGTTCGAAAGGAACTGGGTAATGAAAAACACCACAAGTCAAACGTCAACAATTTAAGCCCCCCCCCCCGCCCCCCCTAAAGAAAGAGCATAAATCTATGCCTTAGCTGTTGTTATCCATGTCACCGCCATCGGGAACACATAAGAAAACAGTGCGATGCAGTTATAGTCGGGGAATGTACAAAAGTTCCTCACACTTCCCCGCTGAAAATGCCCTGATTGCAACCACCGTGACTTTCCCATATGTCTAATAAACCCTCCGTTGGGACCATTACTAAGACCTTCACACGTGAAACCTCCAGCCCCACTCCCACCCTCTCTCTCTGGTTCTGTTTGGGCCCAGCCAGAACTGCACTCGGCAGGGGGTCTGTAGAGGAGGAGGGGGCGGCCACAGCCCAAAATAACCTCTTGTTTGCTCTATTGGCACACTGCGACGCAGCTTTGGGAGCCAGTGAGGGGGAGAGAGTGAGTGTTTTCAGGATTTCTGCAGCGGAGCAGAGCAGGGTTAGGGGTTAGGAGACTGCACTCTATGGTGTAGAGATAACTGTGTTGAAAAGAAGGAAGGGAGGGAGGAAAGGAAGGAAAGGGAGGGAGGAAGGAAGGAAGGAATTAGGAACGAAAAAAAGCCATACACGAAGCAAGAAAGAACATAAGGAAGAACGGGAGAACTGCAGCAGCTCTTGGTCCCTTTCTTTTTATGAAAATGATTAAGATGAAACGGAGACTCATTCACAACTTTTAAGTGACAGTTACGTGAAAATGTAGCATGTATCAGGGTGTAATATAAAGAAGAAATAGAGTAGTGGAATACGCTCCCAGAAACAGTGGAGCAGTAAAGGAGTTTGCAGCTTCAGGCTCTAGGATGGAATCCAGCAAGACTGTTCCCTCCTCTATACCCTCTAATCCATTTTCCGCCACTTTACCTACTTCCTGAATCAGAGGAAAAAAACCCGCTAGTTACGGTAAATGGACTGCTATTTTATAAGCTAATACAATATCAAATGTGGCCCAAATGCGTTTTTGACACTAGGATATGAAACGTCTTAGGCCTGTCACGCTGTCATTATACTAGCCTCTCCAAAAGAAAAAGAAGGAAAAAAAGAGAAAACGATGGCAAGGACATTAAACTCCATCACTTTCAGTGACATTGGATACGCTCGTCTTCCAAGGCAGCGTCTGCAGTGGTTTGGGGGAAACGCTGAGCTGTGTTGTCTTTAGCGTAATCCAATCACCTGCAAGTGGCCACGCTGACGCGAAGGGATAGACCTTTTTCCTCCTCCTCTTCAGTATAGAAAACCCCAACGGGCCCAATGTATGCACCGCTGTTGTGGAAGAAATTCACCAAAATATGTGAACTTATTCCTCTGTTGATAATTCCTTAAAATACATTGAAAGGGATTACAAACCGTGGCCACGGTGGGCAGTGGTTGGTGAGGCTGGCATGTTATTAAAAGGAGAATGACATGCACTGGATGGTGGTATTCTAACCCCCTCCACCATTTTGACTGAGCTGGCCCATGGTATTACGTGGCAGGGAGGTGTATATACAAGCATGGACTTGAAGCGGGTGGAGGGCTTGGTGATGTATTCCAAGTCTCTGGTACATGAACACATAATAACACATAATTATTCAGGCATTATTGTGCAAGTTTTATTCCGCTGCTATTTGGTGACGATAACGATTTATGTACAAAAGCACAATAAAAACAGACTTTTACAGATGGACAGATGTGGTTGGTTTTACGACCAGTGGGGACCCTTGATGAAGAGAGCTCACATTTTAAGGTTCTCCGTTCTTGAGAAAGGGGGTTGACTTGACACTAGAGGAGGAAGCTGCTCTGCTGCACAACATACATAACTTGTATCAGGCGTGTAGATGAATGCATTGTAAACTATCTAATCTAGATCGTCAACTTTTATTTGACATCAAACCTGAAGAATGTCTGAGCTTTCCAGAGGATTTGAGGCAACTTGACTCATGGTTTCATCAGGGACATAATTTATATGTATGCCATTCCTCGAATGTTTGCTTATTATTTATTATAGGCTGGAGAATAATGTTCTTCAATCATGCTTCTCTCTGGTTGCACTTGTACCCTAACGACTGCACTTCACCTCTCTATCTGTTATGGGCCTACTGTTTGCACTTTATGATTGTTTGTCTGTCTAATTGTCTCATGTCTGTCTTACTATGGCACTTGTGATGCAGGAAAATCTTCTTAACGAATCAGACAGTATAGTGATATCTTATTTTACCCTAAATTACCCTCAACGCTCAGGAACCCTCTCAACCATCTTCCAATCACTACATTTAACAGGTATGATTCCTTTCACAAGATCAATCAAATTGGCATGTTTGCTAAGGTAATCCATAATGTGAATATTTTGGATAGCAATTGCTACATAATCCCAGAAAGAGAATTGTTTCAAATGTTGTTGTTTTTTATATGATGATGAAAATGTTACCTACCGATTGTTAACCTTCTCTTTCATTCAGTCAGTCAGTCTCAACACATCCCGCTGGGGCAAAACAAAACAAATATGAATAGCATCAGTTATATAGATTAACAGATAAGCATAACAGTTGTAAGTTTAGTTTCCAGGCCTCACAGCAGACAGACAGAACAGTTGGCTGTGAAAACAAAAGCCGGGAACACAGCCATAAATCTCATGCATTGGCTAGTATGAATGCCCATAACACATCAAAAAGAAAAATGACAAAATGGATCAACGTGCAAACATTGTGTCACAATAGTAGGCAAGCAAGTGCTTGTCAAATGTATACCGTAGCCCTTATTTTTTAGGACTAAGCTATTTGTCTGCTAGTTCCCACTAGTTTCCACTACATGCAATATCCATGTAGGCAACAAGTTAAGTTTCTTTCTTTCTGTATCCTTCTGGTCCTTCTATCCACGGAGTTATGTCATATACCAGGGATTGATTTACTTCCTGCCTGCACTATGGGAAACAAGTTAGGCTGATTACAGACATTTCCTTCCTCCATCGTTCACAGAAATGCCTGGAATGGGTGCCATATTTACTTAACGCCGCAGGGGTACCATCTGCATCCCACACCCACACTGCATGTGCATCATAGGCCACGCGGGTTAAAGGTTGTCGTCCCGCGTGAAGGGAATCCTATCCACGTCACACAGCTCTGCCTGCGACAGTTGTAAAGAGGCTGCTAAAACTTTTGCCTCACTTTATCTTTCTAAATTAGCTAACAAGGGACACACCAGAAACCGGGTGTACCCATGACATGCAGGCCTACACAGCAACCCGTTTCGTGTGGTTCACCCTAGCCATATTCCTCTTGTAAAATTGAAACATTCATTAGAAAACATGGTTTATATTATAGGCTACGTCTTGCATCACAATTATGTCATCGAAGCGTAGCATCAAAGTTCAAATTAAATGAGGTTTTTGATCTGTTGGGCTAACTTGGAAATTCTCATTTCTCACACGGAAACGTTTGAGTTGAATCCAGAACACAAACAATAACAAGTCATTTTGCAGGAGGAAACCGGGGATGAAATGCAATTACGCGATTTCACAAGAAGATACGTTTTCACTTAGTCCTCACTTGACTTTCGTCCAAGTTTACTGTGCCACTTCCCATATTTGTAGAATTAATGTTCATATACGGTAAGTCGTAGGAGTGCCATCCAACGCTGCAATGCCTTAATTCGAAGCCAGGTTACGTCATTTCACAGGTAGGCCGAGGTAATTAGGCTAATTATTCATGAGCAAACCTCTACGCAAACTGAAGTCATTATTTGTGGAAAAGAGGCTACAAATTGTCTAGTTTAAGTTTAAGAAGAAACAATGCCATATTGTAGTTGATTCACTATTTTGGACCCAATGGCCTATTTACAGTCCGTCATGATTCTAGAGTTCATATTATGTTCTACCATTATATAGAGACTGAAAGTGCTTTTGAAAAGGAAAATAAAAATATCTTAGGACCACCGTAAACTTGGAGACATATTTCATAGCAGTTCATTTATAAACATTGGCTACTTTTTGATTATTATCAAACTCTGATATATAGGTTTGCAGATGAACTTCTAAACTAAACTCAAACTGTAAGTGGCCTGTATAAATAATATAACACAACACTGCCATCTAGTGCGTTTGAAAATGACAAGATATTTCTCGTTTTTACGACAACTTGTTTGCAATGATCACATTTTTAATTAATTTAAAACACCCACTTTCAGCCCACTTTCCTAGGTTCTCAAAAGGTAAATGTTTAGTTCGTCTGACTTCATGGTTGGTGTGGGTTCCAATTGCACATGCACTTTGCCCCCTCATGTGGGCAGATGTTTGTACCTCATCGCTGTCCAAACAATTACATTTGCCAAAAGTAGTGGCGAAATAAGCTGTACAAGTAGTCCTTTATAAATAATGACCATCCAAACTTGTGTATCTGGGCACACGTTTGGATGTAAAAGACAACAGCCTTAAGTTATTATTATTATTATTACTATTTTTTACTATTGATAAAGTGAAAGGTTCAGTGTGTGAATGTTTTAAAGGGGTGCCATGTGTTGTTATTCCATATGTGTGACGGACATTAGCTGAGCCAATCACATCTTTCCAGAATGCCAGAGGGAGGACCTGGAGGTTAGGGTTAGTTGCTTGCAATGCAATGCTTTCTCAGTATTTAGGTCACTATAAATGAAGCCACTAGTGTTTTGATAGAGCTTGGTGCCTTTCATAAGCACATCTACACACCTATAGGTTTTTCATCAGGCTGTAGAGAACGGGTTGCTTAGTACAAACGACTCAGACGTTTTTTAAATGTCCTAATTATTTTTTAACTATAATTTATTCACACACACACACATACACACGCACACACACACACACACACACACACACACACACACACACACACACACACACACAC
>JAOPJO010000088.1:6693926-6706637 GCA_027123675.1 Molva macrophthalma
ACACACACACACACACACACACACACACACACACACACACACACACACACACACACACACACACACACACCTGCCTTTATGTCTCTCAAGCAGTAATTGTTTGTATTGTAGTTTGAACTATGAGAACTAGAGACTGGCGCTCACAGCGTCAATGGACGATGGTTGAGATAAATAATAATTTAAATAAATAAGTAATTTTCCATTTGCAGACTGATCAACAATAGATTTATTTTTTTTATTTTTTTTATCAACTATATATGAACTATAACCTTATTATGTGATTGTGACCCTTGTTGAGCAGCTATGCACCAGGTCTGATGAAACATGGAATTTAGATTCCAGAAGGAGTCGGTACGTTGGCCGGGTTTGATTGTACTCTGCTAACGTTAAATGGCTGCGATATGGAGGAAGAGATCTTTGAAACATATATCATGAGCTTATGCACATGTCAAGGTAAATTGATGAGATGGCAGAATGTGATAAATGCCCAGCTGGCATTTTCTTTATAAAGTAAACCTAAGTGGTAATATACATGTATTCGGGACTGGTTTGACTCATGGGTTTGCCCATGCAAACAGGAAAGGAGATGTGTGATATTTACCTTAAGGTTCAGTTCAGATATGTTTAAGGATGGGAATCGGCAGTGACCTCACGATACGATACAACGATTGTTTAACGTTGGGTATCTGGTTCTACAGGTCGGTCAGTGTCCGTCATTGTTTTTTAGATGAACGGGGCCAAATACAACAGAACATAGTTGATGCAAATTGACTATTGGTGATTACTATATAGCGCCTTCTGTAGGAAGGTACCATTCATTTTTGATTGAGTCAACCTGACAATAAAAGTATTGTGATAGCAAAGAATCCCAATACTCATATGAATCGATTTTTCCCCCCATCCCTGTTTTACAATTTGTGTATTCACCATGTAAATGGCAAGATACTCTATATGAAGCCAACATGACACAGTGCTCCTTTAATGTTAACAGTATGAGGCTGGTCACCAGGACGACATGGAAACTCACAAGATATCAAACTCTTAGACATAATATTATTGTGATATCAAGATATACATTTTGTATCAACATTTTGAATTGCACTGTATGTAGCCTGTTGCCAAAAATAATACCTATGTCAGTTAAAACATATTTTCGCTCAAATTGTTCTTCTGAAATGGATTCAGTATTATTATTATCTTCAAATAAACAAGATACAAACACTACACCTATAAATATCCCCAAACAATAAAAGAAAAATGAAAAGAAGAAAGAAATATCTAACTGTGCCAAGTGGCTGGTAAATAATGGCCTTGGTTCAGGCAGTTCTTTTCAAAGCTATTTTGATCAAATCCTGCTCCACTATTTGGTTCAGAAACATCCAGCTGTATTCCCAATGGGGGTTCTTGGTTAGGTCAAACTCATCCCCTTATTACAAATGAAAACAATCAATAATATATTAATTATAAACGTTATGGTTGGATCAGGGGTCTCAGAGTGTGCTGTGTGTCCCTTAGGGTCCTAGCCCAGGTCATTCGCCACCCGGCCCCAGCTGACCCCAGTGATGTTATGGGCCTGTACGGACAGAACTATGAGAACTTAGCAACAAGAACAACGGTGAACCACCTCCGTAAGTACTGGTTCATTACACACAATGATGCATGGAAAGAGTGGAAGAAGCTTGTTCCACCATTACGATGCCTCGAATCATGATATATATGGCAATGTGTCTAAATGGAGAGAAATAGTTGTATTTTCATATTTTAAGGGCAGGACTGTGAGTGGAACAGATGAAGATCCATGACATGGTGACAATACATTTGGAAATGAAAACAAATAGTTGAATGAAAAAACGAATTTTTTATTACATCAACAACCACTCCTAACACGCAGCAATAAACACACTTTCACACTTTATTTTGAAGTCTGATTCATGGTGATTAATGTGAGGTGTACTGTAGATCTCCAGGAATGTAAAGAGCGAGGACCAGAACAATTACGAGAACACCGTGCTCAATTTTCACAATAATATTCATGTTTTAGTTTTCGAGAGTTTGAAGCACTCTTATCACACAACGTTGAATTAAACTGAAGAGTACTCGCTAATAAGACAGGAACGCAATTAAACATAAAAGCGCTCTCTTTACTGCTGTGCCCTCTTTCACAATAATTACCAGTTCATTACCGACTCCGTGATGACAAGCATAACAGCTTGTTAGGCATAAGTAGTAGCAGCTAAGGTAATACCCCAAAAGAAGCACTGTTACCATATCCAACGACTCATTATGTTGCCGATCTTAGAAGGCTGCTATTCTCTAGCACCAATGCTGCCCAGTTTTGGAAAAACAATATGTATTTGACAGTGATAAAATAACAATAAGATGCTGTTTGCTGTGTAGATGTTTTGTACTAAAATTGTGTAAAACAACTACACATTTTCTAGGGTACAGACTCATTGTGACTTCATCGTATGGAATTGTATAGTTTTTACTATACAGAAACTATACATTCATGTTTTTCTGACAGATCAGCAACAGATTAACTCATGGCGGCCTTTACTTGTGAAGTCACAGGAGTTCCGTTTCAATCATAAACCACCACCACCACCGGATTGCGAGCTGAACATGTTCTAGTTTCTCCTGCCAGCGTTGGTCGTGTCAAATATAGCCTCCGTGCTCCAAGCCTCCACTTCTCCTGCAACACGACAGTGACACAGATAGACCGATTTTGATGCTCTGCTGCTACACTATGAGCCCGCTGTACCCATAACTCCTCGAAGTATAGAACACATTGCCAACCGTATATGCTCACTCAGGGCTAACGTGAATGTGAGACCATGGGATGGTTTTGACATGGCTTGACTTGTACAGGCACATGATTGGGATTGTGAAGGCAGTGTAGATGTCCCACCCACCATCTGTACATTTACTTGCATTGACTTGAAATTGTTCTATGCACAAATCGCCGTACTTATAGCTGCCCAGCATCAAACTTCCCACTGTTTTGTAACCATTCTTTAATTTCAAATATGATATTTAAACAATAATATTCATATGAGACATCAGATGAGTTTAACTATCCATCAAACATCTGGGTAGAAACTCCCACAAATGTCACAGATAGATTTTGAAATGGCTTATAATGCCTATTTAGTTGATGACTCAATGACTACACCTGGACATAAATGTAAATATCCCCCATTTAACCTACATGTTATCATTAATGAGATACCCATTTGATCTATCTGAACATGTCAATTGTGTTATTTTGTCCTTTTTTTCCATCATTTTTTTCTGAATATTGATCAATGTTTTGCTTCTCTCGGGCCTTAACCTATTAGACAGTAGAAATGAAGTCCTTCATATTTAATTCTGATCAAGTAGGACAAATAAAATAAATTATTTTAACTAAGCATACTTACCTTTAGAAACCATCAATCAACTGACGTGATGTACAGACTTATTAAGGCTCTTTTACAGAGTGACAGAGAAACATGGGACCCAAAAACAACAAGACAAAGAAAACAGGAAAGACAAAGGGAGATTAAATCATTCACTTGAAAGTAGGCTGGCAGTAAATAAGAGCGCCCTTCTCCATTTATTTTGGGGCATGCAGATCCCAAAATACTCTCTTAAATCTTTTATGAGTTCCAGAGAGGTATCTGTGTCTGGAGCGTTCACGCACTTATTTCTCGATACAGACGGTGGGGGAGTCTTTAACCTTACAAATGACCTACTTTCTGTTGGCAGGTGGTGAAAAGTTGTGACTTTGACAATAGCTGAAGTGAGACCCAGCAAACGTTTAATAATAGGCGATTCATTATAAATTTAAATTGGTGTGAGTTATCTTTACTTTGATGTGACTGCTACCATGCTGACTGCTGTCGTCATTATAGTTTTCTTTCTTGCCATAGTTTGTGTCTTTTTTCAAGACCCTTGAAAGGCTATTGCTTCACCAATATAGTATTATAGTATACCATACTATAGTATAGTATGGTATAGTAGAGTATGGTATAGTATAGCCTCCTATTTATATAACTATGAGTATAAACTTTGGTAAGGTTAAGTGGCCAAAGGCTCCTTGGACCAGAACCAGAACTTGAGATTATTGCTTCCGTGATGTGATATAACAAGTAAAACAAGATATATGGCTAAATATAGGAGAGATGAAGACGGTGTATGGATCCTTGTGTATTGATCGCTCTGAGCTTGATTAGCCATAGCAGACAGTGGAGCGCTAGGAGTAAGAGGAGGAGAAATCTAGTAAGAAATGAAATCATTCCAAGGTTAATCACACACAAATTCTTACAGAATTCCATACATGTTTTGTCCTGAGATGCACAAAGTTAAACTATACTAACTTTTTGCATAGTTACTTTAACAAATCTCAAATAACCTCATATGTATATCAAGTATAAAGGGAGGCGGGGGGATGGGGGCAGTTCTAGTGGTTAAGGTGACTCCCAGCCGAAAAGTTCAGAGTTGAACCCCAATATCCACAGTATACGTGTGGGCGTCCTTGAGCAAGATACCTTAACCCAACATGCCCATTGTAGGCCTATCTACAAAAATGTTGCTTTGCATTGAAGCATCTGTTAAGTAACTGAATAGTAAGCAGGTAGGCATAGATCCTACTTGACAAGTTAAGTTACTGTAGAAAGCTCAGGGCTCCAGGCTGGAGAAGCATCTGTTGAACGTCCTCCTTTGCATTCCTTTAATGAACCATCATCAATACTGTGTTGGTCCATCTTAAAAGTGAATTAGCACAGCGCTTCCATTTCTCATAGACCAGAGGGAAATAGTGTCCTAATTAACCTAATTTCTTTATTAAGCAACTGTTTTGATCATGGACATGCTGGCCAAAGAATAATAGAGTCCGCAAAACTAAAAGTTGAACTCACTCCTTAGTCTTACAGTGATACAGGATTTTAGCCATTAGTGAGTTCTTGATTATCTTTTAATATGTGTTAATATTATTATTGTTATTATTTTATTTTCCAGACTAAAAACATCTGATGCCTATTTTGTTGCAGAAATTGTTCTTTACCGGGATTTAAAATTATTTGTATTATTCATACCAATGCTGCACTCTCAATGGTACATTATGCGCTGAATACTGCATGTGCCTTTTAATGCAAGACACAAGTGAAGCAGGCCTACCCAATCTGTGACAGACTAAAACAAGATCTACCAGGATAAAATAAGAACATTACAATGTTTAAAGGCCTTCAAGTCCTTTAATTTGCCAGGATGAACAACTAAGAGATCAACTATAAATAACCAAGAATATAAAAGCTACAAACAAAGGCTGTTAAAAATAGGTTTTCTCATGGGGACATTTTTCCATTAATAATAGCATAAAGTTAAATGTTAAAAAAACAAACACTGCGTTGACCCCCCCACCCCAGCCCATCCCTCCTGTAGTTCAACCAATCAGTGGAGGAGAGGGCTTGGAACATCTGTGTGTGGTGACGTGCCAATACGCAGGCAGGGTGGCAGTCTATTTGCTGTGCACCCCTCAATTAACCAGATGTGTACTGTAAGATAAGTACAGTGTTTCAGACCAGCCAGTTTGGGTCTTCCTGGAAGACTCACCACTCATAAAGTGACCCTACACGCTTGAATCCATTATTATTATTCTTTCATCACATTTTTTGTGTTCTTTTCATCCGTTTAGAGGAAGTATATCCCAGGAATTTGATTATATCAATTAATCCTCAGTAGCCTTGCGGGGATGTGGATTTTAGATTTTTTTGGACCAAACATTTTATAATAAAAAAGTAATGCTTGAGCATCACTGGTTGACACAAGGCCAGGCTAATTGAACATGCAGAGTGCTTAATTATGCCAAATAAATGAATCCTGACCCGAAAAACTCAAAATGTCTGTTATACATGAATACTTAACAAGTCAGTTGCTTTAGTTTAGTCTGTGTTACGTAAGGAATAAACCATGAAGGGGTGTCCTGTTATTTTCCTACTCTGCATGTTAAAGTAGCCTGGCCTTGTGTCAAAAAGAGATGATAATTATTTTTTCCATCATAAATTATTTTATAAGTACATTATTTTACATAAACTGGATTCCCAAGAGTGTTTTATTCCACTTATACCACAATGATAAAACAGATATTAGTTACTTTCATCTATAGCAAACACTATTGTTTTTTATTGACAGCTGACATTTATGTATTCTTCTGTGGCGCTTAGCGCATATTGTTTTTGCGTTGTCAAGGAAACATCTGTTCAATAGTTTTATTTGACTGTTGTCTTTAAAGACAGATTCATAGTGCCTTGATTCAGAACTGTTAAAAGGCTGAGGTGTCCCGTTATTGAAAAATAATGCACCCCCTTGGAATGTTATTGACCAATCAGGTATCACGTATTAAACCATGCTGTGGTATAAAAGTCAAATAACTAACAAAAGGTTTGTCATGAAAACCACCGCATCCTTCAGAGTTTAACAATGTGGAGCCTGGGTCCACGCTGCTGGCCCATCCCTACCCAGTACTGGGGCAGAGGCCCAGCCCCTATGAGGAGGAGCGGCCTGGCTCTGACCTGAGCTCGTACGCCACCCTGAAGGCTGTGGGTAAGAGGGACACGCTGCATTTACATCATGGAATCGAACCGTTACGTCAACTACGCATTGTATTCGTTTATTTGGCTTATGCATGGGACTGCTTTCAAAATGTATTAGTGCTGCACGTTACTTTACCAACTTGAAGTGCAGGTAGCCCTTTTATTCTGTGGTCCATGTAACTAACATAATACCCAAAGTATGGGGGGCAATCATTTCAAAATATGCATTGGAATTTTAAATCTGAACACAGGTATATTCATATATTTAAAAAAAATACTAATGAGAAACAAAATCAACTATAAACCTGTTTTTTATATATAAATTTTTTTGTAAATGTACTTAAACCTGCGCTATGCTATGTGCTATACTTTTATATTGCAGCTATTGACTTCATTAAGTATCTGAATATCTGATCTAGATATATACTGTGGGGCCTACTAAGTTTCTCAAGAATAAAACATGCCCATCCATGAGCCACTCCATCCAGGGAATATGTCTGTAATCGTTTTATTCTGGCCCACTTTTGCCGTCAGAAAATTAAACAGCTATAACTGTAGCTACAACTCAAGCCACCAGAGGCTGCTAATGGGAAAACGTACATACTGCAGGTTTAAATGACAATTAACGATTATGCTTAATAATTCCCCTTTCAAGCGGAAAAGAGCAACGAGAGCCATTACACCAATCGGCACCTGTTGGAGATGGCCACCAAGGGCAACCTCCCCATGGAGCCGGTGGACCTGGATGAACCAGAACCCAGCAACCCCTACAGCCCCCTCAAACGCTCCGCCACCACCACCACCGGCCAGACCGGACACAAGAGCCGGAGCTCCAAGACCCACAGCTCCAGCTCCTCCCTTGGGGCCCACTACGGCACCACCACCACCACCAGCAGCAACATCAGCAGTCCGTCCGCTGCCCACCCAGACGTGCTGAAGGGCTGGGACGGAAGGTACTCCGGACACCGGTACGCCCACACCCAAAAGAAACACTCCCACAGCACAGAGAAGGAGCTGCTCAACATCCGCTACAACATGCCCCCGCAGCCCTACTTTGTCACCAACAGCAAGACCGAAGTGACCGTCTAAGGGATTTGGTTCTTTGTCCGTTAGGCAACGCAGAGAGTAGTGGGGGTGTTTTTTGGAGGTAAAACACGGCGAGGGAAGAACGTCGGATGGCCGTTTGGGAAGGCCGTGAATGCTTTTGACTTTGAGACATTGTTGATATGGAGTTCAGCATGGCTTCCGAAGAACATGGCCGCCGATTGATACTGACGTTTGCTTTGCTGAATTGCGAAGATTTAGAAAATGGTGCACAGAACCACACTCCTCAAAGGTCTATTTAATGCCGCAATTCTGTTAGTGTAACCCAACCAATAATCACTCAACCAAACTTATTTTTTTTAAAGATTTGTTTTTGCATTTTTAATGCTTTTATTACAGAGATAGATAGGAAGGTATGGGAGGTAGAGGGGGAGACGTGCAGCAAAGGACCACAGGCAGGAATTTAACCCGGGTCACTGCGGTAAGGACTAAGCCTTAATGGTACGCGCTCTACACGGTGAGCTACCAGGGCACCCCAACCAAACTTCTTAAAGAAAATAAACATTTTATTCGAGTGGGGTGAATGCTCAAGCCAAGGAAGACTTTGTTTTTTCTCGAGTAAATAGGTAGACATATTATAGAGCACAAGTAAAGTGTAATGTTATTGGTTTATCAAGAGATTCTCATATTTACACTATATTGTGTTGTTTATAATAAATAACCATCATCTATTTGTATTGTTATTCAAAATTAATAAAACTTCCGGATTGAGAACAGATGGCTGGACTTATTTCTTTTGAAACTATAATACACACGGTAAAGTACCGGTTGTTACCACAGCAGTAGAACTACATATATAATACTACATATTAATAACCAATATATATAATCCCTCTTTGTGTTGGGTCAGAACATAACAGCAAAAAACACATGGAGATAATGATTGCTACACACTTAAAATGTAAGTAATCTATCGACCACCGTTTATTACTCCCTACGCAAATGGACATCAATATAAAAGGGAGGTAGATTGCAATGAGGATCCAAAAAGTGGAAGATAGTGTAGAGATGGAGAGAAAGTGGCATTCATTCCCACCACTTATCTCATTGGACACCCAATCGAATTATTAGCATTTGTATGTGCTGTGTAGCAGCTTTATTAGGACTGTGATAATTAATAGATCTAACAATTTCATGCTCTTTAAAGAAAATACAAAAAATAACACTTGCACTACTTATAAAATACATTTCATCAAGCAGAAAAAATGTATGACCAATCCAATTTTTTTCTTTGTTGCTTTAACAAGAAAGCTATTTGAAAGTTAGCTGCTGAGAAATATGTTAAATAGGCCAGTTTAAATTGAGATGGAGCATGGAGGTACGTATGGGCGTACGGAACATCTCTTCCGTAGGATTAACAGATACACATTTTATCAGGCTTAAATTTAATCCACAAAGGTGCAATCCACTCTTATATTTCTTGTATGCTAATCAGAAATGGAAGCGTCACAAACAGGAATATGGATTCTTTTTTTGCCCATGTCAGAGTTTGATAAATCACATTTGAATATGAACACTGATAAGTATGGTTCACTGTTTTCTACAAAGTTTGGAGCAAATTGCTCGACAAACTAAAAAGCCATAGGGAAATAGAAAACAGCTTTGCATATTGAGCTAATTAGCGTAAATCCAGACTGACAGACTACCATGTGTTGTTTGGCATACAGTACATGTACATATTATTCCAGCAAAAACTCAACGCAAACTTGGAGTGCACTTCTAAATCCTTTTGATTTACCATCTCGAGAGAAATTGGGCAAATGTATGGCGAGGAGGAGAACCAGGAGAAAAGGAACAACAAAGACTAAAAACCACAGGGGGTGGGCTCTAAATATGGCTTTAAAAAAACACACAACCTCAAATCTCCATCACTGTGCAGGCGTACACAACCAAACCATTCAAATACTTTCTTTACATTAATATTTTGTTCTATGTATTATCCTATAGAAAGATGTATTATCCTATTGGTAGCCAATTCCCCTGATGCTAATTAAATACTACAAAGGAATAAAGACAAAGTTAATTCAGGAAAATTACAGTTTGCCAACACCCCACACAGTTGCAAAGATAAGCGGTTGGCACCTTTTTTTTGCTCATCCAAATTCAGACCATTGGCAAGTACACAAGTAGAATATAGTTTTGCGCATTTCGTTTTTCCGCACGTCATTGAGGTTTTTCTCAGCCAAACGGATGCATGCATATGACGTTCATGTCTTTGGTGACTCTCCAAAATGTCCTATATCCGAGAAGAAGCTCAATTCATGGACTGGATATGGTAAGAGGCTTGTGTTGACCATTGTATACTTGACTTAATCACTGCTATTGAAGATACCAATACCAAAATACAAATGACTTCCTATACCTTATTAGTACACTATTTTGTCACTTGGTGTTGCAAATGAACATAGGAAAATTAAATGGATATTAGCTTATATCAATATTCGAGTCAAGGTGAATATTCTTCACATTTCACGTTTTTTCCCCATATTTTTGGGGTTCACCACTTCGATTCAATATAACAAGCAATGATGTGAAGCATGGGGATGCTACTATGGACAGCTCCTGAATACAGCAACGTTTTCCAGTTTACTGCAGTACATGCAGATAATCACTGCATGATTACATCATTAATAATGCTATTAGTATAAAATAGAAACTGTTTTCCTCTACTGCAACTATGCATAGCCTACTGTATATCCTGTTTATTAATGCCCATGTACACATTATGAGTTGACCTTTGCTGGTATAAAATAAGCGAGAGTCCTCATAGCACAGATTGATCTGTAGACTTCTAGAATCGTCTTTTTTGTCATTCTTAAAGCCACTGTCTCTGTGCAGCACTATTCAGCCCTGGCTTATCTCCCTAAGACCTGCGTAAGTGAAGGAGTGCATTGATTGGCTAGATCTCTAGCCAGCCAAGTGCTAATCATGAGTGGACTCCAGAGGGGCCTCCAAGGGTCTGTGGTGTCTGGACAAGTGAACTGTGTGTTTGCTATTTAAGGACAGGGGGGTAGAAGACATCCTCAAGGGAGGAAGGAGGCATGCAAAAAAGCCGAACAGGGCAGGTTAGCTTAGTTTGTGCCTTTGGTTGAGTGCATTGAATTGTTTGCAATTGTTTGAGTGTGGTGCTCGTTTGCTTTGCTCATCTAGTCTACCGACCACGTCTCATGATCACACACATGCACACACAGACGCACACACGCACACAGACACAGACACACACACACACACACACACACACACACATTTTTGTTTGGACTGCAGTAGACAAGTGATGGGTAAAAATATGTTTTCATGATTAACAGATTTAGAGAGGAGTTCTTTGTGTCACCAATTATAATCTCAACACAATGTCACCAAAGCACTTTTGTTTAACACTGTACATTTTCTGGGAACCTGCAATTTAAAAAATGTCCACACATTACCATGTGGACAAACTGTGTTTGTATCTTGCCAGCTTGTGTGAACCCTGTGGATATATCAGATGGATGTTGTATCTCTTTGTTTGTTTTGTTTCCTTCAAGCATTTGCACTGCAAATGACCTTAAAGCTTGTTTACAAAAGCCTTGTTTAGACACCTTGTATTTCTTTTTTTCCCCTCTCTTTTTTTTCCCAATCCCCTGAAAGCATTTCCACTTTCTTCAAAATCTCAAGAGACGGGCGATTTAATTAGCAAATGATATTTTCCTCTCACTGTAGTTGCTCCCACTGGAAATTAAAATCAGCAACACAATAACCTAGTTCAGTCAAACAGAAGGACATATCTGCGACCGGAGCTGTTGAAAACTCCAACACTTTATACTCCAGAAAAGTCAATCAGTCATCATATTTAATTTTTGACACGTTTACATAACTATGTCTTTCTAAGCACACGCATGGTGTAGTGTAGTGTAGTGTAGTGTAGTGCAGTGAGTGTGTGGAGTCACTCGCTAGTGTACTCACCAACTACTGTCGGGCCATATGGACCATATCATACCACATCGAATTCTTAACTTCTCAATGAAAGGTAATGAAATGGCTGTAATTTAGGAAAGATTTTAAGTCAATCATTAGGTGTTTCTTAATTTTAACAAGTTAGTCTGATTACGCCTCAAAACTCCCTCCCACTCACCCGCCCCTCTCCTCCCTCCCTTCGTTTGCCTCAGCCTCCCTCCCTCCTCCTCAAGGCAGGCAACACAACCTTTTGGTGAAATGTTTGTTTTAAAACCATTATTCTAACATTATATGTTTATTAAAGTAGGAAAGTGACATATTCTATGTCTAACTTTACTGTCCGTCTAATATAGAGGTCATGTAGACAATATTCGTAAAGAAAACGGAAAAAACCTTAATGTTCACTACAAAAAGCCCAAATACAGATTCTGTCGAGATTCAGTTATTTGATTATTTTTACGACACTGTTGAATTATGTATGTGCTAGGTGATTATGTCACCACAAAAGCAAAGTTACACAACTTGTACTACAATCCTTGGGGAAAGTTGAATACTGTAAACCAAACAGGCTGTGTTTTAGGCTTCTCAGATTGTATAAATACAGGACAATAACAACCCAAAGTAACAGTAAAGGATCAAACCCTCGTATATATATATTTATATCTCCTGACTCAAGAGTGTCATTCTTCTGGATTTATTGTCGCTTTCCGCTTTATAGTTTATTTTGGTATTTGTATCGCTCAAGAAGGAGCTGCGGTGCAGCTAAGATCTCTTGGTTTGTTTCTTTCCCTGACTCTGCTAGTGAGGGGATGATACGATCGCCTTTCAGTTGGAGATCAGACGAATGGAGAGAGAGAGAGCTCCACTGGGACTTCCAGCTTAAAGGCTCATCTCTCACACCCTCTCCTTCCACAGTGTGTGTGTGTGTGTGTGTGTGTGTGTGTGTGTCTGGGTGTAAGAGAGAGGACAAGATAGATACAGAGAGCGAAGAAGAGATTGTCTTTTTGTGTGTTTGTGTGTGTGTGGTGTATGTATGTGTGTGTGTGTGTGTGTGTGTGTGTGTGTGTGTGTGTGTGTGTGTGTGTGTGTGTGTGTGTGTGTG